>CAUYTI010160054.1:0-21279 GCA_963575145.1 Galago senegalensis
CTTATTTTGAACGATCCTTGAAATCCTGGGATAAAACCCACTTGGTCATCGTGTATGGTTTGTTTGATGCATTGCTGGATTCTGTTTTTTAGGATTTTGTTGAATATTTTCCCATCAATCTTCATTAGTGATATTGGTCTACAATTTTCTTTTCTTGTTGGGCCTTTTCTTGGTTTGTGGATTAAGGTGATGTTTGCTTCTTAGAATGTGTTGTGTAGTATTCTCTCTTTTTATATATTTTAGAAAAGTTTGAGTAATATATGTACTCGTTCCATTTTAAAGGTTTGGTAGAATTCTGACTTGAAGCCATATTTTCCTGGGCTTTTCTTTTTAGGAAGATTTTATATAATTGATGCTATTTCATAACTTGAGATAGGCCTGTTCAACATGTCTATCTCTTTCTGGCTAAGTGTTGGGAGGTGGTGTGCTTCCAAATATTGGTCAATTTCCTTCAGATTGTCATATTTCTGAGAATAAATTTTCTTGTAATATTTATTAAATCTTTTCTGAATTTCTAAAGGGTCTATTGTTATTTCTTTTTTATCATTTTATCATAGGATTAGAGATTTTACTCTTTTTTTATTGGTTAGGTTGGCCAAATGTTTATCTGTTTAAGAAACCACCTTTTTGATTTATTGATCTGTTGTATAATCCTTATGTTTTCAATTTGATTTAATTCTGGTCTAATTTTCGTTATTTCTTTTCTTCTGTTTGATTTGGGATTGGAATATTCCTTTTTCCAGCTCTTGAGATGTCCCATTAATTTAACTTCCTGTCTTTCCATTTTCTTTAGGAAGTCTTGCAATGCTAGAAATTTACCTCTTAGGACTGCCTTTGCACAGTCCTAATTATGTCAGAGGTTCTTATAACTTGTGTCTTCTTTGTCATTTTGTTCTAAAAATTTAGTTATTTTATTCTTGTTCTCATCTCTGACTGATCTATCATTCATCTTAAGGTTATTTAGCTTCTGTGTTATTGTATGAGTATGGAGATAGTTCATAGTCCATAATGGTCTGAGAAATGAATGTTGAATAATTTCTATTCTTTTAAATTTGCTGATGTTAGTCTTCTGACCTAAGATGTGATTAATTTTGTAATATATTCCATGGACTGATGAAAAAATGTGTATTCATTTTTTTTTTTTTTTAGATGGAGCCTCAAGCTATCCCCATGGGTAGAGTGCCATGGCATCACGCTCACAGCAACCTTCAACTCCTGGGCTCAAGCGAGTCTCCTGCCTCAGCCTCCCAAGTAGCTGGGACCACAGACGACAGCCACAACGCCTGGCCATTTTTTGGTTGCAGCCATCATTGTGGTTCAGCAGGCCCAGGCTGGGGATTCGAACCCGCCAACTTAGGTGCATGTGGCTGGCGCCCTAGCCGCTTGAGCCACAGGCACCGAGCAATGTATTCATTTTTGTTAGGATGAAATATTCTGTAGATGTCTGTTTAATCCATACATTGAATGGTTAAATTTAAATCTAAAGTTTATTTGCTAAGCTTTTTATTGGATGATCTATCCAACACTACTAAAGCAGTGTTAAAATCTCCAACTATGATGGAGCTGTGAGCGCTCAAGTTCTCATTGTGTTACAATGTTTCTTATAAATTGAGTTATATTCTGGTTGGATGCATAAATATTGATAATTGAGATCTCATCCTATTGAGTATTACCCTTAACAATTATAAAGTGGCCTTCCTTGTCTTTGCTTACTTTTGTTGGTTTAAAGCCTATTGTATCTGTGAATAAAATTGCAACACCTGCTTTTTTCTGCTTTCCATTTCCCTGTAATATAGATAACCATTCCTTCACCCTGAGTCTATATTTATCTTTTAAGGTAGATGAGATTCTTGTATAGAACAGATATTTGGTCTGAGTTTCTGCATACAATCATCCAATCTATGCGTCTTTAGAGGACAATTTAAGCCATTCACATTGATTGAAATTATTGATAATCCCCGTAGAAATTGGGGTATCAAGTTTTTCTAATGTCCAGTGGACATTTCTAATCTTCTTGCCACTTTGGAAGTTGGAATTTGATCATAAGTTTCTGAGTAAGTTTTCTTTTGTGGTGGAGGATTACTCTGGTTATTATGGAGTATGGGTCTGAGAATTTCCTTTTGAGCTGGTTTAGTTATGGCAAATTTCTTTAACACGTGAATGTCATTAATGTATTTAATTTCTCCATCATAAATGACACTCAATTTAGCTGGATAAAGGATTCTGGGTTGAAATTTATTTTGTTTTAGGGGATTAAAAGTTGATGACAATCCTCTACCACCATGAAAGGCTTCTGCAGAGAAATATGCATTCATTCTAATATTCGTCCCCTTGTAGGTTATGGTTTTCTTATGTCTAGCTGCTTTTAGGATTTTTTCTTTCATATTAACTTTAGTGAAGTTACTTATGATGTGTCCGGGGGATGTCTTATTTGTTTTGAGTCGTGCTGGGTTTCTGAAGCCATCTGTCATCTGAATTTCAGGATCTCTTGCCATATCTGGACAGTTTTATGTCATAATTTCATGCAGAATAACCTCTGTGCTTTGTGAGGCAACTTCGTTGCCTTCAGGGATTCCTATCAGATGAATATTAGTTTTCTTTAAATTTTCTCAGTCCTCTCTGAGAGAGTGATCCAATATTGCTTTCCATTTCTTTTCTTCTTTGTATGATTTTACGTGTTCAAAAGTCTTATCTTCAATGTCTGAGGTCATTTCTTCTGCCTGCTATACTGTATTACTGAAGGATTTACAATGTTTTTCAGATCTTTGAGGGCTGCAATCTCTTCCCTCCTTGAATTTCTAATTCTATCTTTGCTTCTATTCTATTAGTCTTATTTGCAATCCAAATTCTGGATTTGATTTCTGACATCTCAGCCACCTGTTTATGAAGTTGATCTTCAGTTGCCTCTGCCACATTCTTTGTTGGGGCAGTTGATCTACTCGGCTTATTCATATTACCAGAGTTTTTTTGCTGATTCCATCCCATTATTATTTTACCCCATTTGTCTTTTCCACTTGAGCTTTGTCAAGGACCACTGTGGTGTTACAGCCTGAAAGACTGTGTACCTGCATGGTGTGGTTGGGCTAAGTGGCTCTGTCTTATTTTCAGCTGGTTTCTGTCCTACCTTAGTGAATATGTTACTCTTGGTTAAACTCTTAGCTGTGTAGAAATATCAGCAATTAAGTTGTCCTGCCCCAAACAAACAACAATTGAGCACAAAAAATCAAACCTTCCCTCAACCATACATCCAGGGTTCCACTTTGGGTGATTTGCCCAGTTCAAGGGGTCCAAATCAGTTGTCCCAGTCAGCAAAAATCTCAGTTGGGATAATTCAAAAAGTCTCAGGCAGATTCTGATGGCAGCTCAGATATGACTCTCTCAAATGCTTTGTGAGGGCTGAAGGACCCACCTAGTAAATGAATTAGTCTGGGAAGGTCGATGAGTCCTTCCCCACCATGTACACAGTCACTGGTTATCCCACAGGGTTGTGATCCAGATATTTGAGTCTGGCAGGAGTATCTTCGGTGTTTAATTTAGGCAGGGGCAGTTCACTCACTTCCAGCTCTGTGCCTGTTTGAAATTGCTGACAGAACAGGACAGAGCAAGGTTCAATTCTTCTGCAGGTGAGACGCTGCTAGAGTTGATACAAAACTCAGCCATAGGCAGCAAGCAATTAGAGTTTACACTCAGGGGTCAATTCCAGCCTATGCCCTCCCATTGCCTTGGTCTCAGCTATATTCCCCTGAAGGTTAGGTGCTACTATGATCAGATAAACACTCTACTCATGGACCCTCCCTGTAAGTCTGTAAGCTGCACATATCCTGCAACCTCTGGTCATTCAGAGAAAGGGTGTGTCTTCAGTATGGCCATAGGAATGTGGGTCTTTCCCACTGCCTCCTCTGCTGGCTTGCAACTCAGGATACCACAACTCCTGTGTGGTGTCCTCTGAGCCAATGCTCTTCTCCTTGCTCTTGTGCCACAGTCAGCATAGACCAGCACCAGCCCTTTCCCCATTCACTCCTGTCAATAAAGTGTCCAAGAATCTGGAATTTATGGGTTAGAGACATCCAGACCTTGGGAGAGAGGGAATCCTTGGAGTTCAAATTGTTAGTAGAGAATATATACAGTCTTATACAGTTGTACAGTTTTATGCCTGGCAGGAGAGTGCTGCAGCACCATAGTAGGGTTAGGAGGTCCAGTTTTTAGGGGGATCTCTTCCGTGGGATAGAGTGGGAGGATGTTTGAACTCTGTTTGCTTTTTTTGTATGAAGTAAACTGTGAACACTTCTGGTGGGTGAGGAGACTCACATCTACTTGGTGGTTGATTTTGTACCTTTTGATTATCTTTTCGGGGTCACAGCTTGGTTCAGCATGGATGACATCTGTTCTTCAATCTTCTCTCTTGACTCAGCTCCAAACCATTAGCTTACTTACTAAACTTCTGTCCTTCTGTCTTTCTGGACTGGATACTCTGCAAAAAGCTGGCTGCAGTCCACAATATTGCCTCTGCCCTCCATTTATTTTTTGAAAAAGAGTCTTCTTATCTTGCTTTTTTGTAGAGTACCCAGGTATCATAGCTCACAGCAATCTTCAAGACATTCCTTCAGCTGGTAGGAGAGTGCATAACATATGACACTTTTTTTCAGAGATGGGTATCTCACTAGTGCTGAGGTTGGTCTCCAATTCAGAAGTTCAGAATATCCAACATAATAGCTTACCAAATTGCCACAATGAGAGACATAAGGAACCACTTCTGGCCACAAAACGTAGTTTGAGAAATAATCAATCTTCAATTTTGAAAGGGTCGCACACTATGATGGTGTGGAGTTTGAAAACCATCTTAGCCAATTTTCAACATAATTAGCTGAACACTGATGTGGGTTCCTGTAGTTCAAGCTACTGGGGAGGCTGAGACAAAAGAACCACAAGAGCCCAGGGGTTTGAGATTTCTGTTGGTTGTGATGAACAGAAATCTACTAAGAGTTATGATTTGAAACTCTATCTGAAAAACAAAAAAAAAAAAGAAGAAAGAACATTCTACTTAAGAATCTCTATGAAGTTTAATCATCTAGAATGCAGCTTGAGTCTCAATTCTGTACAAAATCTCAACTTTTTTTCAGCCTAGAGACCGGAGTCTCAGGCATTAACATAATCAATAAGGCACAAATGAGAGATCACTTCTCTGTCTGTGGAAGAAAGGTTAAAAAATGTCCTGAACCAAACATTTGTAGTAAGCCAGCTAAAGTAAGCAGAAAAGTCTGCTGAGTTTCTTTGATCCAAAGCTTAGATCACAAAACTTTCCAGAATGAACCTATAACATGATCACCATGGATAAGGTCACAATGGGTGTTGCCCTGGGATTTTTTTTTATTTTGTCTTGGCTAGGGCTGGGTTTTAACCCACCACCTCTGGCATATTGAGCTGGCCCCATACTCCTTTGAGCCACAGGCACTGCCCTTGGGTACCATATTTAAGCTTAATATAATTTCTGCTAAGCATGCATAGATGTCTGGGATTTCTGTTGGGTTTAAACTGTTACAAAGAATGGGTTTGTATCTCAACACTCAATTCTTACTTTGTAAGTTCTGTTTTGTAACCATGGCCAAGGGGAAAAAAACCCATCCTTTCTTTTTCAAGTGACAAATTGGTAATAAGATGGAAGAGTGTAGTTTATATCTAGTCCTGCACTGAGATATAATAGAACAAGAAATCAAGTCCAGTGATTGACAATGATTTGTCAGATCTAAATAGCATGTCACACAATGCCCAGGGTTTTTTTTTCCACAATGTTTTACATCTTTCTCTAGAATAGATATGTTTTCGTGGGTTGGTGTCTCGTTGAACATTCCCTCTTAAAATCTGGATAGGCCCTTTGTCCAGTAGTGTACTGCATACCTTTAATTATTTATGATGATCATGGAAAATAGTAACATAGCTTGAAATTTCCATCAATTCTGAATTCCATGCTAGGTGTGTCTATACTTTTGGTTGCTTAGCCACAGTGAATGTTGAAGAGTTATGTTGGATCACATTTCTAATACTAACTAATGAAACCTGATAAAGATAAAAGATATCTATGCATAGTTGTGGTGTTCACCCAGCACAGATATGTAAATCAGTCCTGACATACTCCCTGTGTTTCACCAAGGCGTGAGGATTGGACAATCCTCAATATCCCTGATAAGCTCATTTCTAAAGTAGAGCTGAATGACTTATCCAACACATAACTACAATAATTTGATGCTATGGGCAGAAAAATTGTGCAGATGCCCTGAGCTTCTGTGTTAGAGACAAAGATGAGCAACACCAAGACAACCTCAGCATTTATACTCAAATAGAAAAGGTAGTCAAGTGTTGTATTCCTAAACTATAGTTTCACCTACTCCAGAGGTGGAGGCAGGAGGATCACTTCAATGGAAGAGTCAGATGTCATTGTGTGGAACGCTGAGTTCATGGACAATCTAGCTTGGGGAACAGACTGAGAGTCAGTCTCATGAATGATTATGAAAGAAAGAAAAAAAAGAAAAAAGAAATTAATTTTACTAGGCACAGTTTACAAGAGGGAAATTATGATGTAAGTTCAGTAGGCAGATAAAATCCAGGAATACATAAAGTAGGAGATTTATTGTGGTCCCTGGGGGAACAGGGAACAACGAGTCAGCATAAGTTCATTTGTGGTTAGTTCCTTAGGATATTGCCAGTGGATATGATGGTTAGGGGTCGTCCAGAGTTTTCTGGTCCCTGGCCTGGGAGTGATTGGGGAAAGGGAATATTGGCCCTGATACAAAAGTACAATAGTAGGAGTGGAGTGTTTAATCTAGATATTTTAATGTAAATTAGAAAAACTGACTTGAATTCTGAAAACCTTCAAGAATTCAGTTTGAGCAGTTTAGAGTGAATACAAGAATCTAAAATAACAAAGGGTCAGGGTTCTGTGAAATCTGAAATCTTGCCTAAAAAGAGTTGTAAAAAAAACTTTTGTATGAGAACAACTTCTCCAGTAGACATGTAATTTAATGGAAAATTTTCAACACTATATCTGTGGTCAAACATAAAAATAATAGCTAGGCATTGTGGTGTGCACCTGTAGTCCCAGCTACTAGGGAGCTGAGAGAAGAAATTTGCCTATGCCCAGGAGTTGGTGGTTTCTGTGATGTGTAGAAGCCACCGAAATTGAGTGTGATAAAGTAGGTCTCTGTCTCTATTTAAAAAATGTAAAAATGAGAAGTATCTCCAATACAAATGTTTTTCTCCGTTTATATATTGAGACAGTGTCTTGTTTTGTTGCCTTCGGTAGAGTACCCTTGTATCATCACTCTCAGCAAACTTCAAGTGTTCTTATCAAGCTAACTTATTCTCTCAGCTGGCATGCCAGGAACCTGAATAACATTCAGCTTTTTTTTTCATTGTATGAAGATGGGTATCTCATTAGTGCTTGGGTTGTTCTCGAATTCAGAAAATCAGACAATCCAACTGAATGGGCTACCCAAATTGCCAAGATGATAGGCATGAAAAACTACTTCTGGCCACAAAACTTAGTTTGAAATATATCCCATCTTTCATGACTGAATTGGTGGCTCAGCATGAGGCTGGTGAGTTCAAAAATGGCCTCAGCCAATCTGAAAAAATAATAGCTGGGCATTGACTCAGGCACCTATAGTTCAGGCTACTGGGGAGGCTGAGGAAAGGAATTACCTGAGTCCAGGAGATGTTGGTTTCTGTGAACTTTGTTGGCAGAGCACTTTATTGAGAGAGACAAAGTGAAACTCTCTCAAATTTTAAGAAAAACAAGCAGCATCCTTCTTAAGTGTCCATATGCAGTTTTACCACCTGGAATTCAGCTTCAGTTTCACTGCTGAACAAAAACTCAACTGTTGTGTCAGGTAGTGACTGGAGTCTCAGGAATTAATCTAATCAATAAAGAAAAATAGGACATCACTTCTCTGTCTATGGATGGAGGGCTAAGAAATGTCCAGAATCAAATGCTTGCAAGGCACCAGCTGAAGTGAGCACAAAATGTCAGGGAGTATCTTAGACCAGAAGCCTATATCCCACAACATCATCATGGATGACATCACAATGGGTGTTGTCTTGGGTTACCATCTTTATGCTTAATATTATTCCTACCTAGTATGCATAGTTGCTGCTAGGGTCACTTGTTGGTTTCAAACTGTTCCAAAGATTGGCATTCTTTTTATCCAAAGTCAATTCCTACTTCCTAAAATTATTTTTGTAAGCATAGCCAAGGCATTCAGCTCCTCATCCTTTCCTTTTCAGGAAAATCCTTTTGGAATTTACAAATCCTTTTGGATTTGTATTCAAAAGGAAAAGTGTGATTTAAAACTAATGCTTCCCTGGGATATTATACAAAAAGAAATTGAGCCCAGTGATCGGAAAATTACTTGACAGAACTAAATGATACATCACTCAATACCTAGTTCTACCTTTCAAGATCTTTTACTTCTTTTTCTAGAATAAACTTGTTTTGAACATTAGGTGTCACACTGAAGTATCCCTCTCGAAATCTGGTGAGGCACTGTGTTCAATAGTGTACTCCATACCTGCAGTTATTTATGATGATCATGGGAAATATCAGCCTTTCTTTAAGTTTCTTCAATCCTGATTTCTGTGCTGGCTGTGTCTAAACATTTGGCTTCTTGACCACAAATCAAGTTGAAGAGTTATGTTGGATCATACATATAAAACACAATAACTAAGGAAAACTGATAATGATAAAAAAGGTCCATGCATAGTTGTAGTGATCTCCCATCACAGATATGTAAAACAGTCCTGACATACTACCTATATGACACCAAAGCCTGAGGATTGGGAAATCCTTAAAATCCCTGAAAAAGTCATTTCTTAAGTAGAAATAAATGACTTATACCATGAATGATTACAATATTTTGATGTTCTGGGCTTCATATGGGGTATATATCCTGAGCGCCTGTGTTAGAGACAAGTTTGAGCAACAGAACAACCACCTCAGCCCTGATCTGCCTCTCGGTTTCTACTCAAATAGAAAGGGTAGTTAAGTGTTCTATTCCTTACCAATACCTTCAGGTACTCCAGAGGTTTAGGCAAGAGGGAAACATCAACTGAAGAGTTGGATGTTATTGTGTGAAAGGCTGAGGTCATGGACAATATAGCCTGGGTACTGGAGTGTGAATCTGTCTCACGAAAAATAATGAAAGAAAGAGAGACAGAGAAAGAGAGAGAGAAGGAAGAAAAGAAGGAAGGAAAAGGAGAGAGAGAGAGAAGTAAAAAAATGAGGAAAAAGAAAAGTAAGATATATTTTGCTAGGTACAGTTTTTAAGAGCAAAACTACTAAGAACGGTCAGTAGGTAGATGGAATACAGGACTACATAAAGGAAGAGATTTGTTATGGTCCCCGGGTTGAGAAGGGAAAAATGAGTCCAGACAAGTTCCTTTTTGGTTGGTTTCTTAGGAGACTGCCAGTTGATCTGATGGGTATTGCTCGTTTAATGATATCTGGTCCCTGGTATTGGACTGACTGGGGCAAGCTAATATTGGTCCATATTGGAAAGTGCAACAGAAAGGGTGGAGTGTATAATCTGATTATTTTAGAGTTTCTGTCTGGGTTTATTGTGATAAAAAAAAAAAAAAACAAACCTGACTTGAGTCAAGAGTCATTGTGTGGACAGTTTGCAGTGACTACAAGAATCTACAATAATAAAGGGTCATATTTGTGTAAAATCTAAAGTGTTGACTAATTGGGTTGAAGGAAAAAAAAATTCCTAAGAGACAGTTATTCCTTCAGTTGACATGTAATCTAGGAGAAAATTTTCAACACAAGATACAGGGTCAAAATAAAAAATAATTGTCAAGCAGTGTAGTGTGGACTTGTAGTTCCACCAACTCTGGTGGCTGAGAGAAGAAAATAGCCTATACCCAGGAGATGGATGTTGCTGTATAAGTTCTGGATGCCACAGAAATTTACAGAGTGTGGTAAATAAAGTAAGTTTCTATCTCTATAACAAAAAAACAAAAATGAAAATGAGGACTACTCCACTACAAATGGTTCTCTACATTAATTTTTTTTTTTTTTTTTGTAGACAGAGACTTTCTTTGTTGTCTTGGAAGACTACTCTGGTATATCTCAAATTTCAAGTGTTCACATGAGGTGAACATATTCCCTCAGCTCGCATACAATGGCTCTCATAATATCTGGCCATATTTTATTTTTCAGAGATGTGAATCTCACTAGTCCTTAGGTTATTCTCAAATTCAGAAGCTCAGACAATTCAACTAAGTCTGATTCCCAAATTTCCAAGACAAGAGGCAGGAAGAACCAATCCTGTCCACAAAACGTAGTTTGAAAAATTTCCCATCTTCGATGTCTGAAGTGATGGCTCCTTAAGATAGTGTTGAGTTTGAAAATGGCCAATAAGCCACACACACACACAAAAAAAATAGCTATGCATTGACATGCTTGCCTGTAGTTCATGTTACTGAGGGGGCTAAGGCAAAAGAACAACCTGTGCCCAGAAGATGGAGGTTTCTGTGAGCTGTGATGTCAGCACACTCTACCAAGAGTGACAAATTAAAACTCTGTCTAAAATATATTTTAAAAAGGAACAAAAAGCATCCTACTTAAGTTTCTCTGTGCAGTTTTAACATCTGGAATGAAACTTTAGTCTCACTGCTGTACAAAATCTCAACTGTTGTGACAGACTACTAATTGTAATGTTAGCTCTTAATGTAATCAATAAGATACAAATGGGTGATCAGTTCTCTTATGTGGATGGAGGGCTAAGAAATGTCCTGAATTAAACACTTGGAGGACACCAGCTGAAGGTAGCAGAAAAGTTCACTGAGTGTCTTTGACAAGAAACCTGTATCTGAGGACATTCCAAGATGGAGTCACTACATGTTCACAATGGGTGTTGCCCTGGTTTACCGTATTTAAGCTTAATCTTAATCCTGATAAGCACGCATAGTTGCTGTCTTGGTTTATTGTGATAAAACTGTAAAATGTGTGGAGTTCTTACCTCCACAATCTATTTGTGCTTTCTAAATTTTGTTTTATAACCATGGCCAGAGCATTCAACAACCCTTCATTTCCTTTCCAAGTCACAGATTTGTAATCAAATGGAAGAATGAAGTTTACACCTAGTGCTGCCCTGCGATGTTATAGAACAAGAAATTGAGCCCAATGATCAGACAATAATTTGACAGACTTAAATTGTAATTTAAAAAATTCCCAGTTTTACTTTTCATGATGTTTGATTTCTTTCTCTAGAGTAGGCTTGTTTCAGATGGTAGTTGTCTTATTGAAGGTTCCCTCTTGAAATCTACTAAGGCACTGTGTCCAGTAGTGCCCTCCATACATGCAGTTACTCATGATGATCATGGGAATTATCAGTCTATCTCTAAATTTCCATCAATTCTTAATTCCATGCTAGATAAGTTTAAACTTTAAGCTCCTTGGCCACAATACCTGTTGAATAGTTACGTTGGAACACACGTATAATATACAACAAATTGTGAAACCAGATAAGCATAAAAGATATCCATGCATAGTTGTGATCTCCCACCAAGCATATGTCAAACAGTACTGACATACTCCTTATGTGTCACCAAGGTCTGAAGATTGGACAATCCTGAAAGTTCCCAATAAGTTCATTTTTTAAGAGCTCAATGACTTGTCCCATGCATGACTACAATATTTTTATGCTCTGCTAAACCAAACTAGGCAGACCTCTGAGGTCCCATGTTAGAGGCAAGGCTGAGAAACAGAAAAACAATTTCAGCCCTCATCTCCCAAGAGGTTTCTACTCAAAGAAAAGCTAATTAAATGTTGTATCCTTTACATATATTTCCAGCTACTCCAGAGGCTGAAGCAGGATGATCACTTCAATGAAAGTGTTGAATGTCATTGTGCAAGGCAGAGGTCATGGATAATCTAGCCTGGGCAAAAGAGTGAGAGTCTGTCTTATGAAAAATAATGAAAGAAAGAAAGATAAAAGAAAGGAAGAAGGATGAAAGGAATGAAGGAAGCAGGGAAGGAAGGAAGGAAGGAAGGAAGGAAGGAAGGAAGGAAGGAAGGAAGGAAGGAAGGAAAAGGAAGGGAAGGGAAGGGAGGGAAGGAAAGGAAAGGAAAGGAAAGGAAAGGAAAGAAAAGAAAAGAAAAGAAAAGAAAAGAAAAGAAAAGAAAAGAAAAGAAAAGAAAAGAAAAGAAAAGAAATAAATTTTGCTAGGTACAATTTTTAAGAGTGAAATTACAAGGAAAAGTCAGTAGGCAGATGGAATACAAGACTACATAAAGGGTGAAATTTATTGTGGTCCCCAAGGGGAGGAGAGAACAGGACAAGTTTATCTGCACTTGGCTCCTTAGGAGGCTGCTAGCTGATCTAATGGGTAGGGGTCATCCAGGGATGTCTGTTGGCTTGTGTGTGGCAAGGGAATATTGGCTCCTATTGTAAAGTGTAAAAGAAGGGGTGGAGTGTATAATCTGGATATTTTATTGTTCATAAGAATCCCTGACTTCTTGGGCTAGAATTAAGTTGTATCTTTCATTTGAGAGCTATAAATTAGTTTCATAGAAGGGCTGTGTAAATTGGATACTTTTTCTAGCCCAAGAATATGGGGAGGGGGTGGAGAAGGGGAGGGGAAAGGGTGGCTGGGAGGGGGGAGGGTGACCAGAAAGATCACCTATATTTCTGTCTAACAAGGGTACAAGTGAACTTTTCTAGAACTAGAATCTAAATGTTTTGACACAATGACTATGCAAATGTCATGGAATTTATGTGAATCAGCTTGGTGAAAGTATTTCAAAATGTATATGAAAACACTACACTGTACCCCATGTTTGCATTAATGTATACAGCTATCATGTAATCCCTGACTTTAGTCATCCATTCACTGTGTGGGCAGTGTAGAGTGACTACAAGAATCTAAGATACCAAATTTTCAGACTTGTGTAAAATCTGAAATCTTGACTAATAGGTGTTGTAAGAAAAAAATTTTCCCTATGAGAGAATAATTTCTTTAGTTGACATTAAATCTAGAGGTAAATTTTCAACACTAGATCCGTGGGCAAATGTAAAAATAATAGCCAGTTGTATTGATGTGCAAATGTAGTCCCAGCTACTCAGAGTCTGAGAGAAAATCACCTACACCAAGGAATCAAAAGTTGCTGTGATATATAGATGCCACAGAAATTTACTGAGTGTGCTAAATAAAGTTAAGTCTCTTTCTGTATAAAAAAATAAGTAAAAGAGAAGAATATCTCCAATACAAATGGTTTTATCCATTTATATATTGAGACAGTGTCTTGTTTTGGTTCCTTGGTAGAGTACCCTGGTATTCTACCTCATAGCAAACTTCAAGTGTTCGCATCAATGAACCTATTCCTTCACCTAACATGGCAGTAGTCTGCATAAAACCCTCCAGTTTTTCATTCTTCAGAGATGGGTATGTCACTAGTGCTGAGGTTGGTCTCCAATTCAGGAGCTAAGACAATCCAACTGAATGTGCCTACCAAATTGCCAAGATAAGAGGCATGAAGAACCACCTCTGACCACAAAACCTAGTTTAAACTACATCCCTTGTTCAATGTCTGAAGTGGTGGCTCATCCTGAGGATGGTGAGTTAGAAAATGTCCCTGACAATGTGTAACAATAAATAGGTGAGCAGTGAGGAAGATGCCTGTTCTTCAAGCTACTGGGCAGTCTGAAGCAAAAGAATCACCTTACCCCAGGAGATGAAGGTTTCTGTTAGCTGTGATGGCACAGCACTCTATTGAAAGTGACAAAGTGAAAATCTGTCTCAAAGAAAAAAAAAAAAGAAAGAACAAAAAGCATTCTACTTAAGTGTCTCTATGCATTTTTAGCATCTGGAATACAGCTTGAGTCTCATTGCTGTACAAAATCTCAACTGTTGTGCCAGCCTACTAAGGGGAATCTCAGTGATGAATGTAATCAATAAGACAAAATGGGTGATCACTTATCTGTCCATGGATGGAGGGCTAAGAAATGTCCTAGATCAAACACTTGCAGAACACCAGCTGTCGTGAACACAATAGTCCATTGAGTAAGTGTGACCAGAAGCTTGGATCCCAGAACATTGCAGGATGAAGTCACTAAATGGTTTTATAGATGACATTATAATGTGTGTTGCCCTGGTTTACTATCTTTTAAAAAATATTATTTTTTTAATTAATTATTTTTTATTAAATCATAATTTTGTACATTAATTTATTTATAGGGTTCAGAGTACTGCTTCAATGTACAATATAAAATGTTTACATTGAACTAAGTAACACATCCATCACAATTACACTCATTACTTAATAGTTTTGGAATATACCATTGCATCATGCACATTAGGTGAGGTCCCTCAAATACTCTCTCTCCTCCTGTATTCATCATCCCTTCCACTCTCTTCCCTCTTCCATTCTACTATCTGTACTATACTTATGTTTTGCCATTTGTATGAGTGTGTAGCTGTTTATATATTTCATAGCAGTACTGAGTACATTGGATAACTTTTTTTTCCATTCTTGAGATACTTAACAAAGAAGAAAATATTCTAGATCCATCCCGGTAAACATAAAGGATGTAATTTTCCACCTTATTTTACAACTGCATAATATTCCCTGGTATACATATACAACAATTTGTTAATCCATTCATGGGTCGTTGAGTACTTAAGTTGTTTCAATGTCTCAGCTATTATGAATTGGGTAGAATTAAACATTCTGATGTAAATGTCTGTATTGTAAAACAGTTTTGATCATTTGCTTGTATACTGAGTATTAGAGCAATTGCAGGATCGAAATGTAGGTCTATTTCTAATTTCTTGAGTGTTCTCCAAACTTCTTTCCAAAAAGGTTGTGTTAGCTTACATTCCCACCAGCAGTATAGAAGCATTACTTTCTATCTGTAACCATGCCAACATCTGTAGTTTTGCATTTTGTGACATGAGCTAATCTTACTGGAGTTAGATGATAATTCAAAGTCTTTTGATATGCATATTTCTGATGATTAAGGATGATGAACATTTTTTCATGTGTTTGTAGGCCATGCTCCTATCTGCATTCAAGAAGGTTTTGTTCAAGTCTCTTGCCCATATATGCATGTGTTTATAGACTTGGCTCCTATCTTCATCTCAGAAGTTACTGTTGAAGTCTTTTGCCCACATAGTAAGGGGGTATTTGTTCTGTTCTTATATATTAGTTTGAGTTCTCTGTAAATTCTAGTTATGAGACCTTTGTCAGGAGCATAATGTACAAAAATCTTCTCCCATTATGAAGGTTTTCTCTTTGATTTACTTACTGTGCTATTGGCTGTGCAAAACCTTTTGAGTTTGATCATCTTTCAGTAATGGACTTTTGGTGTTGCTTCAGTTGCATGAGTCAACCTTCTCATAAAATATTCTCCCAGGTCAATTTCTTGAAGTGTTTTCCCTGAACTATCTTCTAGTATTCTTTCTTTCTTTATTTAGTTTTTATTGGGCCTGGGTTAGAATCTGCCATCTCTGGCATATGGAGCCTGGACCTGACTCATTTCAGCCACAGGCACCAAACTTCTACTATTTTTACAGTTTCATATCTTCAGTTTAAATATTTTATCCAGTGAGAATCAATGTTTGTTAATGGTGAATGGTGGAGGTCAACTTTTATTCTTCTACAGGTCACTAACCAGTCTACCCAGGAACATTTGTAAAAGAAGGAATCATTTCCTCACTGAATATTTTTGATAGATTTGTTAAAAAACAAATGATGATTGGCATCTGGGTTCATCTCTTTGTTTTAAATTCTCTTCCATAAATCTACCACTCAGTTTTTGTGGCAATACCATGCTGTTTTGATCATTACAGATTTATAGTATAGCCTGAAGTCTGTTAACATGATACATCCTGATTTGTTCTTATTTCTGAGTAATGTATTTGATATTTGATTTTTTTTCCTGATTCCTTATAAAACGAAGTATTATTTTTTCAAGCTCCTTCAAGTATGACAATGGTGCTTGAGCACAGATTGCATTAAATCTGTAGATTGCTTTGGGTAGTATGGACATTTTAAAAATGTTGATTCTACACTGCCATGAGCATGGTATATTATTCCATTTGTTAGCATCTATAGCTATTTCTTTTTTCAGAATTTCATAGTTCTCTTTATAGAGATATTTCATGTCATGTCTTAGGTAAATTCCCAGATATATCATCTTTTTTGGCACTATTGCAAAAAGAATAGAGTCCTTGATTTTTTTTTTTTCAGCTTGGCTATTGTTGGCATATATAAAAGCTACTGACTTGTATGTATTGATTTCATATCCTGAGACATTGCTATATTTCTTGATCACTTTTAAGAGTTTTGAAGTTGAGTCCCTGGGATTTTCCAGGTATATGATCATGTCATCAGTGAAAAGTAAGAGTTTGATCTCTTCTCACCCTTTTTTTTTTCATTTTTTTAATTTATTTTTTTATTAGATCAGAATTGTGTACATTAATTCTATCATAGGATACAGTGTGTTGCTTCCTTAGGCAGTTTAGAAAACTCTCATCGAACTGGCTAACATAGCATTCATGTCTTTCTCATAATACGATTTTGATACACTTGATTGTCTTCTCTTGCCTGATTGTGATAGCTAAGACTTCCATTTCCATCTTAAATAGCCACTTAGAAAGTGGACATCCTTGGCTCATTCCTGATCTGAGTAGAAATGTTTTCAATTTTACAACATTCAATATGATATTGGTTGTGTATTTTCTATAATGGTATCTATCAGCTTAAGAAATATTTCTTATATGCCGATTTTCTTAAGAATTCTGATCATGAATGGATGCTAGATATTATAAAAAGGCTTTTTCTGCATCAATTGAGAGAATCACATAGTTTTTTGTTTTTATTTTATTGATGAGATGAATATTTTATATATATAAATGTCCATATGGGGAACCAAAACTGCAACTCTTTAATAAAACCAACTTGAGCATGATATATAATTTTTTTGATGTGTTGTTGAATTCAATTTTCTAAGATCTTATTGAACATTTTTCATTGATATTCATTAATAATATTGGTCTATAATTTAATTTCTTTGTTGAATATTTTCCTGGTTTTGGTATCAGTGTAATATTTGATATATAGATTGTTTGGAGAAGGATTCCCTCTTTTGCTGTACCTTGGAAAACAAGTAACTATTGAAAGGTATGATAGAATTTATCTGAGCTCAAGATATGGAGGTTTCTGTGAGCTGTGATAGCATAGCACTCTATGGAGAGTGACAAAGTGAAACTCTATCTCAAAACAAACAAACAAAAGGAAACAACAACAACAACAAAAAGAGCATCCTACTTCAGTGTTTTTATGGACTGTTACCATCTGAAATGCAGCTTAAGTCTCACTGCTGTACAAATTCTCATCTTTGTGTCATCCTACTGACTGTAATCTCAGCCTTTAATGTAATCAATAAAGCACTAATGGGAGATCACTTCTATGTTTGTTAATGGAGGGCTAAAAAATTTAATGGATCAAACACTTCCAGGACACCAGCAGAAGTGAGCCCAAAAGTCTAATAAGTATCTTTGACCAGAAGCCTGGATCCTAGGACATTCTGGGATGAAGTCACCATGGATGACATCACAATGGGTGTTACCCTGGGTTACCAGATTTAAGCTTAACCTTACTCTTGCAAAGCATGAATAGTTGGTGTCCCAGATTGTTGTTGGGCTCAAACTGTTACAAAGAATGGGGTTCATTTCTCAACACTCATGCCGTGCATCAAAATTTTTTTGTGTAACCCTGACCAAGGGATTCAGCAATCCATACTTTCCTTTTCAAGTAACAGATTTGTAATAATATGGAATAGTGTGTTTTATACCTAATGCTATCCTGGGATGTTTGAGACCAATGTTTAGAAAATGATTTGACAGACCTAAATGGTACTTCACACAATTCCTAATTTTACTTTTCATTATGTTTTACTTCTTTCTCTAGAATAGCCTGTTTGGATGGTAAGAGTCTAACTGAAGTTTTCCTATTGAAATCTAATGAAGAACTGTGTGTCGTAGTGTGCTCCATACATGAAGTTATTTATGGTGATCATAGAAAATATCAGCATGTCTTTAATTTTCCAACAATAGTGAATTTCATGCTAGGTGTGTCTAAAATTTTGGCCTCTTGGCTACAATGTATGTTGTAGAGTTAGGTTGGATCACAAGTATAGCAGACAATAACTAATGAAAACTGATCAGGCTAAAAGAGAAAAATGCATACTTGTGGTGATCTCCCACCACACACATATAAAACAGTCCTGAAATACTCTATGTGTCACCAAGGCCTGAAGATTGGACAATCCTCAACGTCACTGATAATCTCATTTTTTAAATATAGCTCAGTGACTTATTCTACAGATGATTACAATATTTGGAAGCACTATGCAACCAAGTTGGACAGATTACCTGAGCTCTCATGTTAGAGACAAGGCTGAGCAACAGAAATACAACCTTAGCCCTCATTTCCCTCCGGGTTTCTACACAAATGAAAAGGGCTGTCAAATGTTGTATCACTTACCAATAGTTTAAGCTACTCCAGAGGTTGAGGAAGGAGGAACATTTCAGTGGAAGGCTTGGATGTCATTGTGTACAAGGTTGGGGTTATGGATAATCTTGCCTGGAGAACAGAGTGAGAGTCTGTCTAATGAATAATAATGAGAGAAAGAAGAAAAGAAAGAGAGAGAGAAGAAAGAAAGAAAGCAAGAAAGAAAGAAAGAAAGCAAGAAAGAAAGAAAGAAAGAAATTTATGCACTTGTTAAATTCTGAGGAAAGGTTAGTAGGCAGATGGAATACAGGACTCCATAAAGAAGATTTTTTGTGGTCCTGGAGGGAGGAGGGAACAATGAGTCAGGGTATATTTCTTTGTGATTTTTTTCTTAGGAGACTGCCAGTTTTCTGATGGTTAGTGGTCATCCAGAGGTGTTTGGTCCCTGGTCATGGATGGATTGTGTCAAGGGAATATTGTCCCAGATTTAAAAGTGCAACAGAAGTGATAGAGTGTATAATGTAGATATTTTAGTGTGCCCCAAACTACCTTACTTGAGTCATTAATTCACTGTGTGGGCATTTGAGAGTGACTACAAGAAACTAAGATATCAAAGGTTCAGAATTGTGTAAATTCTGATGTCTTGACTAACAGGGGTTGTAGGAAAAAAATTTTCCTAGGAGAGAATAATTTCACCAGTTGACATCGAATCTAGAGAATAATTATCAACACAAGATCTGTGGTCAAAAATATAAATAATAGCTAATCATTTTGGTGTGCACCTGTAGTCCCAGTTACTCTGGAATTGAGAGAAGAAAATTATCTAAGCCCTGGACTTGGATCTTGCTATGATCTGTGGATTCCAGAGAACTTTACTGAGTGTGGTAAAAAATGTAAGTCTCTGTTTTTATAAGAAAAAGAAGAAAAAAAAAAAAAAGAAAAAGAAGAAAAAGTAATGAGATAGCTCAGGGAAAAAACTTAGACTGAGACCAGAAAGTGAAGGATTCTGTAAGCTGTGATTGCACTACCCTCTACCAAGAGTGACAAAGTGAAATTCTGTCTCAAGGAAAAATAAAATAAAAATAAGTAGAAGTGTTCTCATATACATTTTAACATGAGAACACTACACTGTACTCCATGTCTGCATTAATGTATACAGCTATCATTTAATTTAAAAAAAGAATAAAAAAAGAAAAATAAATAAGTAGAAGGAGCATCCTAATTAAGTGTCTCTATGCACTTGTACTATCTGGAATGCAGCTTGAGTCTCAACGCTGTACAAAATCTGAACTGTTATGTCAACACAGTGACTGTTATCTCAGCCCTCAATGTAATGAATAAGGCACAACTGGGAGATAATTCCTCTGTGAGCTTGGAAGGCTATGAAATATACTGCATCAAACAATTGCAGGACATCAGCTGAAGTTAGCAGAAGTCCAGTGAGTATCTTTGACCAGAAGCCTGGATTCTATGACATTCCATGATTAAGTCACTATGAGCTCACCAGGTTTGACCTCACAATGGGTGTTGCCCTGGATTACCATTTTTAACTTTATTCCCATTCCTTCTAATCATGCATATTTGCCATCCAGGTTTAATGTTGGATTGTAACAGCTACAAATATTGGAGTTCCTTTCAACACACCCAATTCCTGATTCCTAAATTTTGTTTTGTAAACATGGCCTAGAAATTCTATAACCCATCCTTTGATTTTGAAATAATGAATTTGAAATCAAATGGAAGAGTATGGTTTACACCTAGTGCTTCCCTGGGATATTATAGAACAAGAAATCGATTTCAATAATTAGATAATGATTTGACAGACCTAAATGGTACTTCATACAATACCCATATCTACTTTTCGTGATGTTTTCCTTCTTTATCTAGAATAGGTTTATTTCTGCTTGTAGGTGTATCACTGAAGGTTCTGTCTCAAAATCTAGTGAGTCACTGTACTTCACACCTGCACTTATTTGTAATGATCTTGGAAAATATCAGCCTATGTTTAGATTTCTATCAATCCTGAATTCTGGGCTAGGGGTGCCTAAATATTTTGTTTCTTGGCCACACTACATCTTGAAGAGTTATGTTGAATCACACGTATAATACACAGTAACAAATGAAACCTGGTAAGGATAAAACAGATCTATGATAGTTGTGGTGATCCCCCACCACAAATATATAAAGCTGTCCTGACATACTCCCTATGTGTCACTGAGGCCTGAGTATTGGACAATGCTCAAAGTTTCCACTTCTTAAGTACAGCTCAATGACTTATCCCATGGAAGACTACAAAATTTTGATATTCTAGGCCACCAAATTGGTCAGATCCCCTGAGCTCCTGTGTTAAACACAAGGCTGAGTAACAGAAAGACGTTCTGAGCCCTAATCTTGCAATGGGTATCTATTTAAATAGATAGGGTAGTCAAGTGTTGTATCCCTTACCTATATTTCCAGCTACTCCAGAAGCTGATGCAGGAGGATCACTTCAACCAATGATTTAAATGTCATTGTGTACAAGGCTGAGGTCATGGACAAAGTAGCCCAGGGAACAGAGTGACAGTCAGTCTTATAAAATAATAATGAAAGAAAGAAAGAAAGAAAGAAAGAAAGAAAGAAAGAAAGAAAGAAAGAAAGAAAGAAAGAAAGAGAAGGAAGGAAGGAAGGAAGGAAGGAAGGAAGGAAGGAAGGAAGGAAGGAAGAAAGAAAGAAAGAAAGAAAGAAAGAAAGAAAGAAAGAAAGAAAGAAAGAAAGAAAGAAAGAAAGAAAGA
>CAUYTI010160055.1:0-22615 GCA_963575145.1 Galago senegalensis
CTCCCCCTGTCAGTTTCCAGAAGAAGATGACTTAACTGTATTTGAATAAATGTAGATTGTTGTATTATACTTAATAAAAATAAGACAGCCCCTGAAAATAAGCCCTAGTGTGTCTTCTTGAGAAAAAATAAATATAAGACAGTGTCTTATTTTCGGGGAAACACAGTAGTTGTTGTGTCTCTATGTGGTAGAACAGTCAAGAAATATTTCAGGGGTGTCTCTTTTTTAAAAGCATGAATCCCATTCATGAGGCATCTGCCTCCATGGCCTAAATACCTCCCACAGGCCTCACGTCCAAATAGTGTCACCTTAAGGGTTAGAATTTCAAAATATGAATTTTGAGGGAATACAAACATTCAGACTATACCACTACCTAAGGGGCTATTTCACTTTCCACTTGTACCTCTAAAAATTCAAATTCTAGGGCAGCACCTATGGCTCAAAGGAGTAGGGCGCTGGCCCCATATGCCAGAGCTGGCAGGTTCAAACCCAGCCCCAGCCAAAAACTGCATTAAAAAAATTCAAATTCTACCCATTCTACTGTCATTGATTATCACTCTAGTGCATCAAGAATTCTAAGATCAGCTCAGCGGCTAGGGCACCAGCCACATAAACCAGGACTGGTGGGTTCAAACCCGGCCTGGGTCTGCCAAACAACAATGACAACTACACTAGAAAAAATATCTGGGGGTTGTGACCTGTGCCTGTAGTCCCAGCTACTTGGGAGGCTTAGGCAAGAGGATCACTTGAGCCCAAGAGTTTGAGGTTGCTGTGAGCCGTGATGCCACAGCATTCTACTGAGGGCAACAAAGTGAGACTCTGTCTCAAAGGGAAAAAAAAAGAATTCTAAGATCATTTGGCATGAGCTTGCCTATCCTTCCTCTTTCCCATCTGAAAACTTCTCTGTAACTTGATTCTTCTTTTATTCACTCATTCACGCATGCCTTCACTAAGCAAACATCACTCATTCATTCACACATGCCTTCATTCAGCAAACATCACCTATAAAAAGCTGGGCCATGTCTGTGAAGATAGCAATGATGAAAGCAGGTCAAAGTCCATGTCTTCATAGAGTTTTCCCTCTAGTGTAGGCTTCCCTGGGAAAAACAGAGAACAAATAAAATGAATGAATAAAAGATAAAATCTGTTGCCTAGGTCCTATGGATAAAAGTAGGAAAGGGTAACAGGAAGGGTAGGTGGTAGTTGCCTTTTAAAATAGGTTGGTTGGTGAGAAATGATCGAATTCCAGGTATGTTTTGAAGATGGAATCTGCAGTATCTGCTGACTGAATATGAAGTGCAAGAAAAAAAAGTATGTTATTCCCTTCTCTTTTTCCCACAATTGTTTTATCTCAAACTCTTTATAATAGTTATTACTTTCTTCAAAAATCTTTAATCATGGTTTCTTCCTTGGCCTCATGTCTGGATTCTACAAAATATCTTTAGTTTACATTTGTTATTAAAAACAAAACAAAAGGAACAAAGCTCCTTGGAGATTTGATAATCCCTAAAGTTACCTTTCCAGTTCATTCATTTATGCGCACAAGCATTCACTCAGAAAATGTCTGCTGAGGGCTTATAGGATGCAAGCATTGTGGTTTGGGTTTGCTCACCCTGATCATTTTTCTTTTTTAATTCTCTAGGCCTCCAGGTTTATGCTCAAGCTCTGTCTTAAAGCCCTGCCATCTTTCCTGCAATTTTAATATGAAAATCCCTTATAGAATTGTCTATGATGTTTAGAGTTGTTTGTCCTACAGTTATTTCAAATGTCCCTCTCTCGGTGACTTTTAATTTTTTGGAACTTCATTAGTTAATATAAACTGCCTTCTTTCCTCCCATATCATGTGTTTCCACTCATACCATATTCCTATTCTGAAGAAAATAAAATAGTTGAGGATTAAAAAAGGATTAAAATTTGCTTTGTAAATGGGATGCATTTATAATGGTTTAAATGAGAGATTTCCTTGAAGAGCATACTCCTACTCACTTCCAAACCTTACTTCCCTGCCCCATTACTGTCCATTCCATATTGAGTTACTAAAATTTACACAGAAAACATATGTGAAATATGAAACATTTTCCATCTCCCTTTCACAGACTTCATAAAGAGATCATGATGTGTTTTTTCTTCCTCTGAGTAATTTAAAGCACTATAGAATAAAGTAAACTATATATACCATGGTTTCTACACATATGAGAAAATATCTCCCTATGGTTTTCACAAAAGCTGAATGACACCAGGCTTGTCTGAAAGATGAGCTGGCTGCTGTAAGAGTTCATCAGGATCAGCACAATGCTCCTTCAAGGAGAATAGCACCAGCATAGTACTTAGTGCAGACAAAGAGATGGCAAAAGAAAGTCATTTCTCAAGACAATTTTATCTATTGAAAAGAACAAAGTCTTGAGCAGGATAAGCCCTTGACAAAATTGTAGGGTCAGGGAAACTTTCTCAGGACTGTCCCTTTCCCCCTCCACTGTTGTGATCTCTACAGTCTTTAAGTTCTCTTTCCGCACCTCATCTTTACCCAGGCATAATTTTCAAAGAATTTGCATTGTCCATCAGCAAACACCCCTCCAGACATGCCATCTACTCACAAATATGCATCTAAGCCTCCTCACCTAGAGAAGATGGAAAATCTTCACTCCTTGGCATCAGGAAAAGGTGAGAGAAGAATTCATCCAGGGAATCTTCCTAAAATCTCAGAAGTAAATGTCTTAACACAATAACTAAGAAAATGCCGTGAAGGCTATGTTAACCAGTTTGATGAAATCATTTCAAATTGCATATAAAACCAGCACATTGTACCCCATGATTGCATTAATGTACACAGCTATGATTTAATACAAATAAATAATAAAATAAATAAATAAAACATTTAAAAATTATTCATACAAATTGTCCTTTGCTTCATCCATTGGACCTTTCCCTTCCAAACCATTGAAAGATCTGTGTATCCCTCTGTGGATTATCTTTCAAGGCTACAAGTGAATCTTTCTTAAAGTAGAATATAAACGTCATAGCACAATAACTAAGAAAATGACATGAAGGGTATGTTAACCAGTTTCATGAAGATATTTCAAATTGTATATGAAAACATCACACTGTACCCCATGATTGCATTAATGTACACAGCTATCATTTTAAAAAAAAAAGAAAGAAAAAAAAAGGTCTGTGTGTAATCCCTATTTGACATCCCTTCATCTTCAACCTCATTACTAAGCTCTTCATTTACTATCTTTATTTTAAACAGAAACCCAGAGCATCCCTTCCCCTGTAGCGCTTTCAAGTAAGGCTACTTGTTCTTCCATCTCACATGTTCCACTAGACACAGAGATGAAAGTCAGCAACTCTGCTGCTTCCAGACATATTTGACACCTTCTCACTTAGAAATATAAAAACTGAATTCTCATTCAACTCAGTCTCATGCCATCTTATTATACTATTTGCTGCCAACTTTCTGGGTAAAGAAATTCTATCCACCTCAAGTGACTTTAGTGTCCAATTAAAGGACAAAACATTACCATAGCTTCTTTTTTCATAATTCTAGTCCTGGCCACTTACTCAAACATATTACCTGTGCCTTGATCATACTCAATCATGTAAGGCATCTTTATTTCCCATATCAAACATTCTCCTTTCTCTCTGGCTTTAGACATTATTCCTCCAATACCTGCCATTTCACCTGATACAGACATTTAATCTCTAAATTTCTTCACTTCACTTCATCCTAATCTTTCATCTTACTCTGGACTCATTTACCCATCCTGAATTACAGAGTCAATATAGAAATTTCAATAAGCCAGTGTTCAGTAGATAATGGTACAGAAGAGGAAATTAAGAAATAAAATTTTTGATCCAAATGATTATGAAGAAATTAAGTTTATTATCCAATCCTGATTTATTCTTACCCCTACATCTTTTAAATTCACCAGATGAAAATGGGCTCTTACAGAACTGAGTAATGAGTATTTAGAGCTTCCTGGACAAGGAAGGTACAAAAAGAACAAAAATAAAAATTCAGGGAACACAACTAGACCTTATTTTTATTTTAGAACAAATCATTCTGAAATTTATTAAAATGATTCTGATAGTTTTTCTTGCCAAGCTTCTGGCCTATAAACCAAAGTGTCAAAGCTGTATTGAGCACACATTTAGAAATCAGGAGTTCAAAGGAAGATTATCGAATTGAAGAATTTTGAACTCAATGTCTAGCATATATCAGTCACTTGATAAATATTTGGGGGGAATGATTACATTAACAGTGCTGGAAAAGTTTTTTGAACAGGTGGAATGACCAAGTCTATAAGGCCCTTCTCTCCACCAACTGAATATGTGTTCTCTCTGAACACTTCAACCATTCTCATTGTATTTGCAGCCATCTGTATACTGCTGGTTCCCCAGTGTATGAGTCCTCTATCCTCCAGATTTTTATGTGATGTATCCACTTGGATGTCCCACCAGCATCTCACACCTAACATTCCAAAATGAAGATATTCATTTCTCCCCATAAACCTACTCCTTCTCCTGCATTTCTTAACTCAGTTGATTGTACCACCCCAAACAGTAACTGACATAGGATTCTACACTTCTCTCTCTTGCCCTCATCATCCCAATAAATCCTATTCATTTTGCTCCCCAGAGAGTTCTGAAACTGTACTCTTTTTGTCCATGTTATTACTACCCTGAGAATTTTCTAATTATCTCTCATAGGCATTATTGCATTTGGATTTGTCTAGCTCTATGTTTGTTCCCTCAGATCTGCATATTTTATGTAAATGCTAACTCTGACCATATTTTGCCTAGCATAAAGATCTCACAGTGGTATGGCATAGACTACAGTTAAATTCATCACCTTTTATATACCTGTCCAACTACATTCCCCTTTTACCTTCTCTTATTGCAAGAAAATATTATAAACAGCATTTCTCCATATAGACCAAACTGCCGAGCCCCACCATGTATTTGCATTTGATTTTCTTTACAGTGTCTTTCTACCTATATTTTAAGGTTAATCTTAGGTATTATATCTCGCTGCAGTTTTCCCTGCCATGCTAGGATGGGTTAAGGATCACTTCTTATATTTGTTTCTATTATAAAATTTCTCACATTACTTAGAAATCATTTCCATTTCATCCTCCTACTCTTGACTGTGGACTTATCAAAGGCAGTTACCCAGGTGTTCCTTATCACTGTGCCTAGACTATGGAGTACTCAGAGTAGACGATTTTGAATAATGTACACTAACCTGCAGGCTATGCATATAGGGACCCAGATGAAGGAACAAAATTCAAAGTCCTATTAAAATCCTCCACTGGATGTCCTTGTTAACTCTGAAACTCATTTGCAAAAATGGGATGAAAAAGGCAAAAGGTAAATAATAAGCTTTGTAGTTTTGTTTCTAAATGTACTAACACTGTTACTTAGAAGAAAGGTTAACAGAAATAGCGTGAACTTTAGAGTCAGAGAGACTTGATTTCCAACTTTGGGTTCCCTACTCACAAATCATGCCAGCTTTGCCTCCTGACACTGATCCTCAGTGTCTGCCTATTCGGTAAGAGGACAACAGCACCTACTTTATAAGATAGTTTAAAGAATTGAGGATAGTGTACAGAAAACAATCTAGCATACTCAATATTCTGTCATTATTATTATTTCTATAATAAGTTTGAATACAATTACAAAACACTAAGCATTTTACTTGAAAAGTAGGTTAGTACTTGCAAGGCACCCAGAAGAGTGCTTCTCAGGTATGTGTCTCGATATGTGTGTATATTTCAGGGTATAAGAGGTATATATATTTACTTGATGAAAGAAATAAAAATTTTAAGTACATTTTATGAGCTATAAACTCTGAAAAGCGTAAAGTCCTTTTAATTGACAGTTCTCTATTTCTGAAAGAAACTCCACTGGAAATCATTTTATAGGTACAGTGGAGACTATTAAAGCATTACTAGTTACTTTGAACAGCCCTTTCATTATGGGTGAATGTAATAATGAATAAGTAAATAAATGAATGAAAATATGGTCTACTTAAGTGTCTGGCAACATAATTAAGCTGTAACTATAGACAGGCAAGAAGGGTCCTATCTGAAAGTGAAGATAAGGTTCCCATTTTATATTAATGCATTTTCACCTTGAAAATTCCAAATAGTCTAAGACATCTCTTGCCTTCTTGGGAGTTTCTTGTTGTTTGTTTTGTTTTTTCATGAAAACTTTTACCAAAACATGTTGGGTTTTGACAGGACACTTACAATTTATTTCATATTTCATGCACATAAATGGAGGTCACCCTAGCAGAATGTGAGTATGAGAGAGAGAAAAAGAAAGAGAAGAGGTTATAGCATGAAGATTGTAGGACTCCTAACTCATCAAAGAAACATTTAAATAATTAATTGGCAATTAGTCTAACAGAAGATATTAAAAAATACATTAAAGATCTCTTGGTAAAGAACTAAATGACCGTTATTAATTTATTCTCATATTAATAATCTTTTAATGTAAGCTGTAGAGCAGTATTTTGGCTGTGAAATCCAATTCAAAAATAAGCATAAAATATTTTGGATGGAAATGCAGAAATTGTGATTGGTACTTGACACAGGATTCTCCTCTGAGGCATTTTCTTTGGTAAAATAGCTCCACAAAAGAGTGTAGCTTGGTCTGATTTGTTGTTGTTGTTGTTGTTGGAATTTTGGAAGTTTGGGGGTCTGATGTTTAATGTCCTTTAACAGCTTCTTTTTCTCTCTGCTTTATGGCCTACATGTAAAGTTACTTAACTGTACGCTTCTTCTTCCCTTCCTCACTCCACTATTCTGTAAATCTATGAGGCAGGACCTGCAGATTGTTTATCACTGTATCTTCAGAACAAAGCCCATTACCTAAAATGTAATATATTTTCAACTGATGACCACTGAATAAATTAACTTATTACATCCATTTAGCTTGATGGGATGTGCCATTTTTGGGCAAATACTGAATACTTTTGACATTTTAGCAGAGAAAAAAAAAGAGGAACGTCTCTGTCCTAGGACCAATAATGATCTTGATTGCATGGCATTTTGTTTTATTTCATTTTAATTTTGAAACAATAGGAAAAGAAAACTAAAAAGAATGTGCTATTACTGGGGTAAACAAGTCTTATACTAGTTACTTACTTTATCATGGTCTACTGAATACGAGGAAGGTGGATGAAGTGGTATCTTATTAGGCTCCAATTCTATTAGGAAAAAGTAAATAAAATTATAACACCTTAATTGTGTTGGGACTTTGAAAGCCCTGCTGGTAGTTATCCTCTACTGACTAGGCTTGTGACTTTGGTGAAGTCAGTTAAGTAATTCACAGTTAAGTAAATAACAGTGCTACTTGACCTACCCCACAGAGTTAAACTGATGCATGAAAGAGAGTTCTTCTGTAAAAGCATTTTGGCTCCAAAAACTATCAGTAAAGTATAATGACTCATCATGATGCACAATGTAGCAGACTGTTGGGACTCTCATAACTTCTTTTAGATGAACACCTAATATCTTCCAGGGATGGTGAACTACCAATTCTGATACAGAAGCCATTTGAGTCATACTCCTAAATGCAGGCAACCCAATACTGACTTGTCAAACTTCAACTTAATGGTTAAAGTTAATATAAAGTTTTTATATCCAAGGAAAATTCTTCTCTCTTCAATTATTGCCAACGTCTAATATTATATTCAGACATAATACCACTCAATGAAGTTTAATTAATGATAAGTATTAGTGTTTCTTAAAAAACCTGATAATGGAAGGCAATACATTATAATGACTAAATTGTTGGTTCTAAAGTTAGACTCCCTGTGTTCACAATCCAACCCAATGACTTACTGTGTGTCTTTGGTCAATCTACTTCATCCTTAGAATTTTAGGGTTCTTCATTAGTAAAATGGAAATAATAACAGAGCCTCTGCCATAGGACTGTTGACAGGATTAAAGTTGGGTAAAGTTTCTGACACATGGTAAGCACTAAGCAAATTCTAATTTATTTACAGATATTCATCTTTTTGAAAGATGCCAGGAATTTCATTCCTTTTACCATGAACTAATAGATATGGTGAATATCACAGATTAATAAGCAATGTAAAAGAATGGGCTACATGTGGTTTGACCAAGAAATAACAAAATCATCCTCAATTTTATCCATATGCCATCACAATCATCTATTAAGTACCACAGGTTGGCCATTGCATGGAGAAGCAGTATCCTCTGTTTTGGCAAAGGACGGCCCTCTCTACAGTCACGGCCCTTCCTCAGACTGGCAGTTAAGCACACAATCACGTCTTTCTGTTTGCTCCTGTCTTTGTTCATGCTCACTAGGTACAAAGACAGGAGACTGGCCCAGCACAAGTCGGAAATAGAGTGTTTCACCCCCAAAGGGAGTATGGGGAATGGTGGGAGAGCAACAATGAGCAGGTAAGCAAACTGTGAGTGATCTGAGGTGGTGTGAAATAACTGTATGCAAGCTGGAGGAACAGGTGGCTCCCTGGTCTGGGTCCTTGCTCAATTGTGCATCTCATGTAATGTGTCAAATCTGGGCCACTACTGGGCCATGTGTATTTTATTTGCAAAACTCACACCACCTTCATGTGAAGTAATGGGAGCCTCCTGTCCCAGACGCTGCTGTTTCAGGGTTGTGTGCTTTGCATGTCTGAAGGCTCAGCTCACAGTCAGTCCTCCCCTGGGTTTTAACTTTACTGTTAAATGGTTCTGGAGTTTGCAAAGTGGAAGATTGGAGGAAATTCATATTCCAGGGCTATCTAATCACTTAATAAAACTAAGCAAAAGCTTAGGACTAGTTTTAAGGGAAGGACTGCAGTTGAGGAAAGACTTGAGCCCCTGATTCCAGACAAGCCTGGAAATTATTCTGACTTACGTGGAATATGACATAATTTCACAGCAAAGGGCAGATACCATGCCAAACCAGTAAACTGTAAGACAAAAGGCTTTTCTTGAGCTGAAATCAGGAAAGTTAATCCTCCTCCAGCTACCGTAGCTTTGCAGCTCCTCACTTCTTTGTGTTTGGTGGTGAACATTAACATTCCATGTCGCTGCTCTGTGCATGTTCCTTCATGGCAGCCATTCCCAAGTCAGTTGTGGCCAGTAACCGGGGTATTCGGAGCTATAAACATCAACTAAGCTGTGCTGCATGGAATGAAGGTGCTTTATTGCATGGGATTTAGTTTCAAGAAAAAAGCTTTGGACACAAAGATGGTCAAGATTGTCATTAAACAGTTCCAGAATGGTAGAGGAGCCTTGAGTTGAGGAATCACTCACCATAAACAAACATACCACTTCTAATTCATTGTGGTATTTCCCAATCCATCCATAGTACATAGATGTGGAAGGGAAACTTGCAAAACATCCTGGCTCAGAGAAAAGTGGGAATCCGGGAAATAAAGTGTGTACATATATGTGTGCATGTGCTAGAGCAGAGCTAGAGACCTAGCTGCACAGCAAGAAAATCATCCTGTTCAATCCTGCTGAAAATCAACCCCAAACATCGTATTTGCTTCCTCAGTGGTGGGCTCCTTACTGTCTTCAAAATAATGACTAATTTTTTCCAAAGACCACCACACTGCACAACTGCTAGGGGTCATACATGTTGTGGTCAGTGAAAGCAGTGCCTGGAGCTGTGTGGCATACAGCCTGAGCCATTGTTTGTAGCAGCCCTGGCCAGCTTCCCCCAGGGTTCCCAGAGACAAGACAATGAGAATGTGTGTACACATGTAGGCACATGTGTGTATGCACTGGTATAACTCCAACAGCTTGCTAATGGGGCTCCTGTGTTCCTTCAATTTAGATATTAAACACGCTGTCCTTGAAAACAGGGGAAACAGTACCTGTGTAAGCTGGACGAGATGAAAATGACTGCATCATATGAGGGCTCAAGGGCATGATCCAGAGTGATTTCTGATTGGAAGTCTAGAACGAGAGTTCACAAATTTAACAATCTTGGTTGACTGTGAAACATACTAAGACAAAATCTTAGACAATATAATTAACAATCTGTCATGCAACCAGTTTGCTAGGTAATTCATCTGGTATCTTGTTATAATCCATTCATCTAGGAGATGACATGGAGCTGGTTTGGGCAAGGATTAGGTCTCAATTATACCAAGAATGTTCTTCGGAGTGTTTAGTCATGTGCTTAGAACTTTCAGATCTTATCAGCCCAGAAATTAGATTTGCTCAAGGCTGTCTGGATTGAGACATGAGAATAAAAAAGGGGCAGAGAGGGAAGAGAAAAGAGAGTCAGGGCATCACACATCCAATACACCAGGCTTCGCTGGGTCAGGTCCAGATCTGCAGAGGTAGCTACTCAATGTATCTATCCCAGGAACCGCCCAAGTTTCTCTATAATGGCAAAATACCATCTAGCTTTAGTTTCTTTATTTGTATGGATATAGCCCAGGTAACAGCAAGGCTATACTGATATGTATAGAGCATAATAGTGCAGGCTATGGTAGACAATTCTGTTGGAGTAACCACCTCAGCCTCACAGAAAAGCAGGGTTAACCAGGAACAAATGATCTCCCTTTCCTAATTTCTCTTCCTTCTCCTTCCTTTAGCACTACATAAAAACTGACAGAGAGAGAGAGTGAAAGAAAATAATCCTTTAGCAGTGTTTTTAAAAAGCTTTTCCTTATTACCTTAGGGAAGAAAAAAGGCCTGGAGACATATCAAAAGAGAGGCCAAATTTACAAGGCCATTATGAAATTAGAAAGAAATATACAACTATATTTACAATATAAATATGAAATTAGAAAGAAATATACATTTGTTCACATAAATACACTCACTCACAAACATACAGGAATGGCATTTATCTATGAAAAATGAATTTAAAATAAACATTAAAAGAAATCATAGAGAACACAACTGTGATAGAAAGAGTTTCTAAGTAAAAGGTTTAAGTAGTTAATCATAATTTGCTTACTCTGGAGTTGAATGAAAGGGCTAGAAAAAGAATAACCATGTATATATAGGACTTTTATAAGTATGTTTAGTATCAACTGATAAGACCTTTTTTCTTACCAACCCCCTACTCCTCCCATCATTGCTTGGCTAAAGCCAAGAATCACATTCACTTTGCAAACCTTTGGGCCAGTTCTGTGGCCATTATAACCAGTCCCAGCAAGGGCTAAGGGGGCTCCAACAACTTCAGAAAACCAAGAGTATATTCTGCACCTCATTTGCCTATATTTTCTATGATGAAACTGTAGAATGGGCAAGACTCTATGAATTCATATCTGGAGTGATTATCCCAGAGCTGAGTTGCCTGGTGGGGAGAGAAGGAGTTCTAAAGTGCTTGTCACCATACCATAACAGAGCAGAGCACTAGTTTCCCATTTGAACACTGGCAGGGCCTTAGATGCTCCCTCACTTCTGCCCTCCTCCCTCTACCTCCACACTGGGAAAAGAGTGAGAACATTATACATATCTGTAATCCACTAGTTTCCTGAAATATCATGTTGCTCTTTTCCCTTTAAATAAACAGGGTTTTTTTTTGTCTTCCTTCTGAATATAGTGTAACTTGTCATCTTTTTGTATTTTCACAGTGGACAGTCTAAGTGTGTTTCAGAACAGAATCCTCCTGATTGCAGGAGAAGTGAAAGAGTTTCCTAAACAGACAGGTGCTCTAAGAACCGGAATTTCCCTAAACCCTGTTACCGTGTGAGTTCAACCAAGATGGTTCCCCCTCGGGAGTGACTGGAGCATTAATAATGAATGTTATTATTTCCTATCTTAGCAGGAAAAGCCATTGGTGTACTTGGAGGCTGCATTAGGAGGTGCTCCTGTTGTATCCGGTGTAGGAGAGGCGTGAACATGTTAAGCTTTCCAGTCTCAATTTGAGAAAGGGCTCCCCGAGTCAGGTGGAGTGGTCTATAGGCCCCTCTCCTCACCAGAAGGGAAGGGGGTGGTATCAGGGTGTTTTTATCATGAATGAAAAGATAATTTTGATGATTGTTATTCCACAGTATCAGTTATATGAAGTGTTAACTTCTGATCACCTTAAATAACTGATTTTTTGTAGCATACATCATCTAATTTTAGTGAATACACGTTTCATGAAACCTTAGAGAACCTGGTGACATTGATGTCATAACAGTCATGGTTAAATTAGTAGGACTTCAGGGTTGAAAGGTAGCCCCCAAATATAATGTCTAGGTTAGGGCTGTTTTGCCTTTCATTTGTTCAATTATTTCTTCCTTCATGTAAAGCTAATTTATTAAGCACTTACTATGTGCCACTCAAGATTCTGGAGATAAATAGATGACGAAGATATAAGCAATGTCCTTGACAATCTGCATTCTACTGGGGAACAGTCAAAAAAACTGATAATTGCAATACACTGTGGAACCCCTTGACAGGAAAGTTATGCCTCAGGCTAACTCCCCAATTCATATCAAACACTATACTTTATATTAGTACAAATAGAATTAAGAATAACATAAAATAACAAGTCTGAATTGGGTCCTCAGAAAGGGCAAAGCATACAGTTGTAAAAACTTCAAAGTCCCTAGAAGAGAAAGATTCTGTCTTCCCAGTACAGTAGAAGCTAGCTAGTTGCTTAGCAAGAGATTAGAACTTCTGCAAGAGTCTTCTCTTCATTCCTCCCCAAAGTCATTTCAAATAAAGATTCTCATTTATATTTAAAGATGTTCTAAAAAATAAAAATAATAATTACTGCCATTACTGTAATTACCATGTCAGACACTATACAATTCTGTCACATTGTTATCCATTAAGTTCTTCCAAGAACATATCAGGAAGCTATTTTCCCTTCCCATGGTACAGATGAGGAAAACAAGGCTCCGGGGTATTAAATAACTTGCATAGTGGAGCAATTTCATGAAAAATCTGAAATCAAAGACACCTCAACACCTGGGTCAGGAACTAGCCAGGGTGTGATCTTTATGTGTTGTTTGAACTATTTAATCTCCATTTTCTGTAAGATGGTGAGAATAATATAGTACTCCTCTTACCAGGATGCCATAAAAACTAAATGAGGTTATGCAGGTCTAGCACTTCGCAGACTGACGACACAGGGAGAGCAGGCAGTGCATTTTAGTGAGTACTATTATTACCCACCCAGATTAGAAAGTTCTTTTTTGTCTTGCTAGTCTCTACTCTTTTTTTGTTGTTGTTTTTTCTTAAAGAATCAATTTTGGAAAAGTAAGCAAAATGAAGTCTAATAGTAACAACAAAAAAAATAAGTTCAATGATACAAGTTTTCTGCTTTAAAATTCATGTTCTCCCATGCTTACCAACATTTGTCGGTTACTTAGATACACCAGGCCGTTTCAGATGCTTCATCTGTATGAGATCTTATTTAATCTTTTTAAAAAGTCAATGATAAAGCCCAGATAGGAGCCCAACTCAGTCTAATTCCAAAATTCACAATCTGATCACTCTGATATCTGCCACCCAGGATAAAATCCAAACTCGTACATTCAGAATGCAAGGCCTTTCACAAACTAACCTTAACCTAACACCTTGACCTTAATACTTTCTGTTTCGGCATGTATGTTTTCTTCCCTAGATGTCCCAAATATCTTAGCATTCTCCAAGCACACTGATTTTCCCCTCCCACAGGCACACATCTTAACCTGGTCTGCTCCTACCTGACTGCTCTTCCTTTCTACTTCTACCTTCCCAGCTCCTACTCCTGTTCTACCTGGCAAACACCTACCCAGATTTCAAAACTCAACTCCAATGTCAACTCCTTGAAAACGTCTTAAAATCATATAATCTATTTGAACTCTGCCCAAGTGAGCTTCTAAAGTATTTTGTCTTTATATCTGATAGTGCATATTATCTGGTTGCCTATGTATTCACACTCAAGGTTTTGGAGGCCAGGAAAAAAAAGTGTGACTTGTTCACTTTTACATCCTCAGTACCTAGTAGTGCTTTGGGTATATTGATTCACTCAATCAATCAACATAAGTGCACAGAAAACCTTTTCATATGTAGGTAGTAGTTTTAGGGAACATAGGGTATTTGGGGAAGTAGACAATATCTCCACCCTAAAGCAATTGACAATCTTAAAGAAAAAACCTTCTGGTGAAACCTTCGAAAGCAATACGCTACATTAAGGAGTTAAACTGATGATCCAGATAATAAAGCCTAAATTGGGATGGCAGGGAGATACATAGGGATGGAGGTAGAGCTAACAATAATGTAGTCAACGCATGAGCACATAGGCCCTCCGGGGAGATTCTCAGAAACAGTTTATGTAACAAAAGATTGAGCAATTTCACAGAAATTAATTTAACTTATTTGACCCTGGAGCCACTTATTCATATACCATCTGTTGTCATTCTTACTTTCAATACAATTTGCTAATTAATTTTGTAAAAAAAAGTATTGATCTGAAAACATGAGATCAAAGCTATACATTCTGAGTAGCTTATAATAACCTTTGAAATTTTATTATAATCAATTTCCCAAGAAAATCTTTTATAAGACCAAGAAAAGCTTAAAAGACAAGCTAATGTTTGGTATTGGAACAGAAATTATTAGCTTTATTAAGTACCACAGATTCTCAATTCTCTTTGCTTACTTTCCAAAGGAATTACTCTTTATAGTGAGTACATTTCCTTTATGTAATTAAATTAGATAATATTTATCTTTTAGCCTGTACAAAGCATAGTATACAGTAGTAACAGGAACACTTGGATTTGATGACCCTCTCGCCTCAGTTTTTGCTCAATCTTCTTATCTGATATCATTTTTATTGGACAAAAGGAGGAACTGTTCAAAGCCTTGTATGAGGCTGCTGTCCTTATGAAATACATATTTTGTAAATAAATATATTTGTGCCTATAGGCACAAATACACATACATATAGCTTTATAGATAATTTAGTAGTTACATACAAATATATGTTTGTATATATTTTATTTTCAGACAATAGATTTGATAACTTAAAATTTCCTGTAAAAAGGAAAAAAACAGTTAAAATAGTTTCTGATATAACAAATGCCAAGATAAAAAGGAAACAGCCTACAGTGTACTTCAAGTCCAAACTCACATGCTCTAGAAGAGGGAGTGAACTTTGAGGGGTACGTTCTACTTTTAGTATCAATCACCTCAAAATGTAGATAAGATCTTGCACTAGTGTTCACCTAATCTAATCAGCATATTCCCATTGGTGGGAATACTGAAAGGTGGGTGAATGTTATTTGGCAAAGCTGAGTGCTCTGAAAATGTAAATCAATCATTTCATCTAATGCCATGTTCCATTTGTTATTTTAAGGATTTACTTTTTAATGTGTATTTTTAAGGCATCATGCTTCATAGGGAATTCAAAGATACGTGAAATAGGCCTTCTACACCAGTTTTTTACCATTAGATGTTACACACCTTCAAAACACACTATGTTGTCTGTGGGGAGCAAAAACAAAAATTGTGATAGCAAACTCGTGGCATCCAGTGTAGACTTAAAAAGTGGTTTTCACAGAGCAAGGATATACCACTGAGCATCCCAAGCTTTCCAATGGTAATAGACTGGAACTGACCGATCCTTGTGCCTTGTATCTGTGGCACATGCCCATCCAATAATCAGGAAATTTCCTTCTTAAATCAAGAGCTTTCAATAGACAATAATCATATTGGTGGTAGATCTCAAACTAGGACTCAAGCCTGAAAACCAACGTACCTCTCATACGTTAGATTTAAGTCACAAGCTTTAGCCAGGGGGCTTTAACTAAGACTGAAAGGAATCTTTTGCCTAAAGAGAAATCGGTTTTCCTACCAATCCTAAAAGTCCTGGGACGTCTCTTCTCCTGCAGTCCTTCTGGATTCAGCTCCACAATGTCGATACAGAATTTTGCTGTGTATGATCAAGTTATTTTATAGACAAAAACTGGCCCACTGTCATTTCCCTGATGCCTTACAGGGTGTATCTTGTTAGTCCCATGGCTCCTAAGTTCATCCTGCACCTAGTGCAGACACGATATGGTATGGTTGGCATAACTCCGGATTTGCATCTGATATGGGGCACTGTTCTGCCCTTTAGTTTGACTCGGGCAATTTAGTTAAGTTTCAAACACCTAGGTTTTTCACATTTACAGTCCAAGTTAATAATACCTGTCTATACCAGACATTCAAGATGTTATAATCACTTCACTTTACTAACACTGACAGCCCACCTGCTCTACACCAGGCACCGTACAAGCATGAGACATGCATGTAGTCTCTGCCCTTGGAGTGCTCCAGGTTTAATGTGGAAACAGACTTGTAAATAAGTAATTACAAAATACCATTTAATAAGTGCTATTTCGGACAGCCATTGAGAAGGTCAAATCTGATAACATAGGTGAAACATTTTGTGAGCTGCAAGTTCTATTTAGGCGAGAGCTGTTATCATTCCAGGGCTCTCTTCTTTGCTGCCCATTCCAACCCCAAGTTTTATTCAGGGTTTAAATGAAGCCTAATTCTTCCACAAAATTTTCCTGACTCCACCAGCCCACATACACAGAACAGCTGTGTCTTGCTGTATTCTGTAGTTACTAAATTGTAATCTGAACTTTATAGTAATTGTGAGAAAAAATTATTTCCTGTTTTGGAAAAAAATACAGAAATCCAAAATTCCTTCTAATCTTAGTCGGGGCATCTCACCTAAAACCTGGAACTTAAATGTCACAATAAAAACAGTTTAGTTTTTTTAAATTTTGTTTCTTTTTAGTTGACTTATAATAATCGTAAATACTTATGGACTATAGAGTGTATTACATATACACAATACAGAACAATCAAATCAGGGTAGTCAGTACACCCATGACATCAAACATTTATCACTTATATGTACATTAAACACTCAAAATCCTCTCTTCTAGCTTTTTGAAAATGTGCCACAAACTGTAGTTAACCATGTCCACCTTACAGTGCTGAAGAATGTCAGAACTCATGCCTTTGTTAAACAGTCTCTTTCCCTCATTCCTTCCCCCTATACTTTCCAGCTTTAATCCCCATAAATAAGCCCAGGAATAGTTTTGTTTTGAGGTTTAAGACCAGATAACTGAATTATGGATCCAAAGAGATAGCTTTATTTAAGAAAGAAAGGTCTGAGATGACTCCACAAAACGCCAATGCTTGGCACACACTCCGGTCCTGTCCTAGCCTGTGAAGACGTTCTCTAGGAGGACTCTGGAGGACACAGCAAGTGTCCTACTGCCATGAGGCACTTTAATAACTCACCCTGAATGGCCATGTTGCTTCTTTACAAGGCCTCTTGTTGCTGTTACACCGAAGACTAACTAAATTGGGGTTGAGTGGAACTCCTCCCACAAGACTTTTATTAGGGAGTAAATGCCTAGGAGGAGATGTTCTCTGGGGGAATTACCACTGAAGCATGTAGCCATTGCTACTTGAAGAAAAAGGTGAAAATGCACCTCGCAGAACTGCGGAAGGATTTCATAGGATTAGCCACATGGAATTAGTTTCTCTACCCCATACGCAGTACACATATTAATTGGGTTTAGTTTATCCATGTTACTTTAACATCCTCCAGCTTTAAGGCCTCTTTTAAGCCTCATCTTATTTGCAAATCCTTCCTTGAAACTTCTTTCCCCAGTGAGCAACTTTTTCTCTGAATTCCTCTAATACTGACAAGAAAAGTCCACCTGGCAGATCCTTTCTTTCACAGACGTTTCCATCTCAGTATATTCCCTGCCATCCGCAGTGGTGTCACACTCATTAATATCTTAACACTATATCCCCGTACTGTTAGATTAACACAACTTCTTAAATCTACCCTGGACACCACTAATTGCTTATGTCAATCTTCTTCATTCTTCAATGCCTGAAGGGTTTATTAACTTAATAAATACCAATTTGGCCTTAATTTTCCTGCAGTAGGACCAGGACTGGGGCCAGACTGGAAATAAAACCAATGCATGAAGCTGGAGTGAGGGTTTAAAGATTATGACGTGGGGTCTGCATTCAAATTGTTTGCTGAGCTAAAAAATGAAGATCGAACACATAAAATAGTAAATAACAACACAGAATATAGTTGAAGAATAACAAATAACATAGAAAAGAAACTATTTCATTATGTGTTTGTTCATTCATTATTCAGGCATGTGGATTACATAGCTATCTAATAATTAGCTCACCTCTGTGGTCTATTATAGTAGATACTCTCTCTGTTCCAGACACTGATAAAAGAAAAACCAAGGTTAATTACTAGTAAGTTATTAAGAAATCAAAAGAAAGGAGAAGAAAGATCATTACAGGTTAGCAGTGGCCAGGAAAAATTTTTATAACAGACACAAAAGTAAAAACCCTATCTTCTTTCTGATGCCTTCAATGCTACTCCATCCCCATGCCGTTAAACTGGACTATTTATCTCTTTAGCATTCCGTATGGTTTTCTGAACTTCTGTATCAATTATTCAAGGCCAGATGCAGTCTCTCCTATAGTACGCAGCTTTCCCAAACCACTCTGGCTAAGGAAGGTTCTGCCTCTTACGAAGTTCTGAACCCCTCCAGATCTGACTGACTGCTCCACTGCCACTGTCCACTGCCATGCCTCACTTTCTTTGCCGCTAGCAAAGAAATACTGATCCTACCTTCTACCTGCCCATCTGTTTCCTCATTTCAAGGTCCTAAGAAAGGAAAAAACAAGCCCTTTCTATTGAAATACTGTGAATAACTCATAATGTTAGCCACTTTCCCCATGTCTTCTCTCTGGAATTCAATTTTGCCCTCTTTGAAGGACATCTTGCATATCAATAACTCAGCCACTGTATCAAAAAGTATTGATGATTTGTTAAGTATGTTAGCTGAAATACCAGAATGTTCAAAATAATACAGATGTATAATTATCCCTGCAATTATACCATTCTCATGTACTGATATTCCCACATAAGTCAGAGAGAAAATTTGAGAACTAGAACCTTCAGAGTAGAAATTAAATGTCCTATCCACAAGACAACTTCTCATGGCATCCATCAGAGCATAAAAAAAAGAAAGGCTGAAAACTCCCATAAAATATTAATTTATAGGGTTATAGGCTTCAAGTCCCTTCATTATGAAAGGCATTCACATTATTCCTGACAAATGTTGATACTTAATCAATTTGTGCTATCTGAGTTAATGACCAATAAGAGATGTAGGATGCTTTGGGAGACTGTAAAGCATATGATTAAGAAATATAGAAACATAAGTGGAGTGAGAGAGAATATAAATCAATGACTGACTTGTCTACTTAAAACACATATCCTCTGGAGATACTATCAAAGGCTTTTCTTCCATGGAATAAGAAGAGCTAACTTTAAACAGGAAATATGGAATGCCAAGGAAATGGAAATCTCTAGATGGTGTTAGCCCAAAGTTAACCTCTGCTACCTGTGTGACCCTGGGCAGATCCTCTGCTCTCACTGAGCCTTGGTTTTTTCATCTTTGAAAGGAGGATAAAAATATTGATCCTACCTACCTCTGATAATCAGTGTTCCTAAAGGTGCTTTATAAAGCACTATGCAAATATAAGTTGGTATCACTTAGTTATTGTGTCTGTATCAGGCAATTTAGTCTTTGACTTCATTTCCATTTACTCAAGTGTTTTTCTCTGTGCATACATCTCTAACATGTATATCATCATGGCTATTTAAATTGTTTTTGTCTGCAAGATAGCTATTTACATCAATTTATACCATAAATTGGGAAATTTATGTAGCCATTTCTGCCACATATCATAGTGTTTCTCAGTATAATTTTCAAAATCAAGATGTCAGCTTTTAAACAAAGGTCAAGAAGAAATTCTTCCACCTCTTTTGAGAAATCTGAGTATAAATAATATCAAATTCTTCAGTATCTTTTAAAAATATATATTAATTTGTAATTCAAAGAAAATTATGGGAAACAAAATATACTGATAAAAAGTTTAAGAAAAGCTGGCTTGCTGCCCGTAGCACAGTGGTTATAGCGCCAGCCACATACACCGAGGCAGGCGGGTTCAAACCTGACCCAGGCCAGCTGAACAAGGATAAATACAACAAAAAATAGCTGGGCGTTGTGGTGGGCATCTGTAGTCCCAGCTACTTGGGGGGGTTGAGGTGAGAGAATCACTTAAGCCCAAGAGTTTAAGGTTGCTGTGAGCTGTGACACCACAGCACTCTACTGAAGGTGACATAGTAACACTCTGTCTCAAAAAAAAAAAAAAAAAATAAAGGTGGTGCCTGTGGCTCAAGGAGTAGGGTGCCCCAGCTCCATATGCCAGGGGTGGGTTTGGACCCACCCCTGGGCCAAAAACTGCGAAAAAAAAAAAAAAGTTTAAGAAAAGTAATGGAAAATGTAACTGCAATTGCAAATTGTAATATTCTTAATTTATGAGATATTTTATAGACCTGATATTTTCTGATGTCATTACACAGGTGTTACATGATAAAGATATTTCAAGTTTTTTCTTTTAAAAACTACTTTGGGAGCTGGAAATTTTGTATCTTTTGTAACATCCTTGATGGATTTGGAGAACACTCTCCCAAGTAAAGTATCACAGGAATGAAAAAGCAAGCATCACACGGGCTCAATCCTAAACCGAAAGTAGTAGACTAGTAGGTGCTCATGTGAGAGAAAAACTCAATTAAATGGAGAAGAGCGTAGGGGAGGGGTTCAGCAAGTTCCCACTCAGAGGGAACCACGCACACTTCCTGGGTGAAGGAAAGAGCTGCAATTTAGACTTTCAGTTACAAATGCAAACAATGTCATGTCGTCACGTGTACCCTCCTATTAATCTGAAGTAAAAAAGTGAACGAAAGAGGGTGGTGCCTGTGGCTCAAAGGAGTAGGGCACTGACCCCATATACCAGACGTGGCACGTTCAAACCCAGCCCCAGCCAAAAACTGCAAAAAAAAAAAAAAAAAGTGAAGGAAAATAATAAAAAAATACTTTTTGAATTAGAAAGATCACAATCACAATACACTTCCCCACTGGCTGACCCTCAGTGCAAAATTCACAAATGGGAGAAGTTCCATAATGAAGAAAATTTGTTTTCATAAAAAGTGTTTGCTAATTTCTGGAGGATATATCTGATTACTCTGATGCTCTGAAACTCTGCAAGTTGTGAAGGTACTAAGAAACCATATATCAAAAGAGAAAATAAGATTTAGGGTTTTTTATTAAAAAAAATACAAGAACAAAAAAAGAATTAATTACTTATATATCATTAACAAACACCTAAACAAGTTCTGAGGAAAAAAACTACACCAATCACTTAATAGCCATGTATTGTAATATAATAGCCTTTTATTATAATCACAGTATAATATTATAATCATAATAGAACAAATCATATAATAATATAAGCACAAAAATTATAAATTCCTTAGACTGTTATGATGGTCATACTCTTTCTCTTCATTAATATTTGCTTCCTAATGATGCAGAATAATTATTCTGCCTTGGCAGAATAATTTCTAAAGGTTCGAGCAGATGAGTAGAGAAATTGGGAAGGGTTATTGAGCTGAATATTCAATGCCTGTTGGAAAGGAATAAATTAGTTAAGTGTCTGACCCAAAAGGGAAGAAGGACCACGAGTAACTTTCTAAGAGTAAAGGTAGAGAGTATCATTCGGCAGATCCAAATGTAAACGGAAACGAACAAGCAAGTAAATACGCCCAGACCCCACTAACATTACTGAAATACTACTGTTCGTTTTTCAGAGATAAAAACAAGTTACTGTAACAGAAAGGACATTATATTAGACAGTAACGTATTTTTCAGAAAGGTTAACAGTGCCTGGAAAAGGGCAAGAAGTTTCTTTTAGCCCCAGCTAACCATTTTGTTTTGTTCCTCTGTCCTCCATTCCTTTTTCTTCTTCTTCCTTTTCTAATGCCCAAAATATTCTGTGAGGGAAGGTAAAGTGATAGCCACGTAAGATAAAGCTCCTTTTTGTTTCTCACCCGCACCCCTGAGAATAAACATGGGATTCTGACACTGACCAAAAAAAAAAAAAAAAAAAATTCTGGGCCTAAGTAATAAACACAACAATTTGCTTCAACGAAATAACAGTCTTGACAATATTGAATAACTCCTTGCATCTGCAGAAGTGCTATGCTTTATATAAAAAATCTTATACGTGAATGTTACAGAGCGGAGAGAGTGAGGAGGCTGCGTCTGGCTCCCGCTCTCACAGTCATCGCAGTACATTGAGCTCCATAGAGACAGAGCCAGGGCAAGTGAGAGCCGGACGGGCACTGAGCGACTCTGTATCTCGCTAAGGAAAAATAACTAAACATGGGCAAAGGAGATCCTAAGAAGCCGTGAGGCAAAATGTCATCACATTCATTCTTTGTGCAAACTTGTCGGGAGGAGCACAAGAAGCAGCACCCAGAAGCTTCAGTCAACTTCTCAGCGTTTTCTAAGAAGTGCTCAGAGAGGTGGAAGACCATGTCTGCTAAAGAGAAGGGAAAATTTGAAGATATGGCAAAGGCGGACAAGGCCAGTTAGGAAAGAGAAATGAAAACCTATATCCCTCCTAAAGGGGAAACAAAAAAGAAGTTCAAGGATCCCAATGCACCCAAGAGGCCTCCTTCGGCCTTTTTCTTGTTCTGTTCTGAGTATCGCCCAAAAATCAAAGGAGAACATCCC
>CAUYTI010160057.1:0-21794 GCA_963575145.1 Galago senegalensis
GCAAATGACATGAAATTTATGTGAACCAGCTTGATGAAAGTATTTCAGAATGTGTGTGAAAACACTACACTGTACCCCATGTTTGTATTGATGTATGCAGCTATCATTTAATTTAAAAAAATTACAAAAAAAAAAAAAAAAACATAGTTGAGTCCACCAAGGGGTACTGGATGTAGGTGGCCTGTAAAGTAAAGAAACAATCTTTTAATAAGGTTCTACTGAGAGGATGGATCTTCATTTGGCCTTTTATATAAAAAGTTACAAAAGAAAAGGAACGATGCCTTTTCCCAGTACTCTGAGCAATGTATCAAGATTGAAATTGCATGATATTTCACAAAATCTCAGGGGAATTGTCTTCTTTTTGGTAAACTCCAAACTCCAAATGTGGCAACTGGTGGTTTTTTGTTTTTTTGTTTTTTTAAGCAGTTGTTATGGGTATGAGGCTGGACACTGACTTACTAATCCATTTTCTTATTGAAGGTATTTGTTTTACATATGCATCTGAACATGTGATGTGTTCTAGAAAGTGTTCATTGATAATACTTGGAGAACAAAAATGTGAATGTAATTTCCCCTTATGTAGTGTGTGGAAGTGAGTGATCAAGACCTGACTTCTCCCCGCAGTCACAATGGTAGTCAGCTCCATTTGAGGCTCCGGGGACGCAGTCACAGATGGACTTCCCTAGGCTGCTTCAGAATCTCCCCAGAGGCAGCTACCTTGGAAAATGTTTACAGCACAGCCGTTCTGTCTAACAGCCAATTCATTCAGAATTCCTGTTGGCTTCACCTCCAAAACATATCCAGAACCTGACAACTTGTTACCATTCTGCCACCGTCTTCTAGGACACTGTTACCTCTTACTTGGATGGTTGTCATGGTCTCCTAAATGGTGTTCCTGCCTCTATACTTCTTATGCAAAGTTCATTCTCAACACAAGAGCAAGAGTCATTCTCTGATGACCTGACTCAGATGATGTTGCTCCTCTGGTAACCCTGCAGCCTGCACCCCCCAGAATAAATGCTGGCATTATTGCTACAGCCTCCCCAGGCCACGGGCCCTGCTTGCCTCTCCCTGGGCACCTCCTCCACCTGCTGTCCAGGAACCCCCCTCTCTAGCCCTCCACGTCTCTTGCTGGCCTCCTCCCCACTCTTGCTGCCTCAGAGCCATTTCTCTGTCTGGGAGACTCTCCCTCCAGACATCTGCATGGTCCACTCCCTCACCCCTTTCAGTTCTCTGCTCAAACGTTTCAACTGGACGTTCTCAGTGAGGCAGCCTCTTACCTCCCTGTCTTCCCCTTCTTCCCCAGGCCATTCCCAACTCCTTTAACCTTCTCTTTCTTTCCCCCAGTAGCTCTGACTTATTAATATTTTTATCTCTCTCCCTTCTGCCTCCACTAGAATGTGAGCTTCACAAAGACAGGGATTTTGACTGTTTTGTTCAATGGTGCACCCTCGGGGCCTAGCGCATTGTAGATACCCAGTGGATATCTGTTTAATATACAAATGGACAAGTTAACCCATTGCTATTTTATGACAGTGGCAGAAAAGAATGTTTGGGTTACCCTGACACAGACTGTTTATCTTGTGCTGACATGTGCTGGCATCTTTGAGAGGCTGAGGATAAATAGCTCTGTCCTGCCTAATCCAGGTCTAAACCCACTGTCAAATAAAGCTAAATCTCAGCAGACAGAGGAGAAAACGTCACTTTCATACTGAAAGGACTAGTTGAAAGAACACTCTGTGTCTACAGACAAGTCGGTTTTCTAATCCTGAACTCCCCAAATAGATACGTGTGTGGACAGGTGTATCTGTGCATCACAGCGGATCTCTCCCAACAGAAGCAGAAGGAACAGAGCAGAATTCCCACTCTCAGGAATAGGGAAAGAGGAAGGGCCTGGGCGATCCATGGCGTTTCAACCTGCATGTGTGTAGTCAGCAATCGCATGTTTTCCTTCTGGGAGGTGCGGGAGGTGCAGCAGTTTGATGGGATAGAGGAGTATGTGGTCAGATGTGAGGCAGGGCCAGTGGTGCTTCTCCAATGAATGTCCCATTGTATAGAGGACAACCTGGGTTGAGGACAAAGCATTGTCCCCTAATGATATTGATGTTATTCTTCTCTTGAAATTTCTTCCTTTTGGTTGAAAGTAATACATCTCAGGTATATAGAATTATTACCTTCACTGTCAGCAAACCCAAAGAGGTGGAAAGTCAGCCTGCTGGGTTGAAATGGAAAGTACTGCTCCACATATAAATCTGGTCCTAGCCTATCAGCAGTCAGGGACGAGTTAGGAGAAGGGCATGCTTTTAGAATGGAAATGCTCCAATGGCCCCTCAACTCTAGGAATATTGCAAATGTCTTCAAATCATAGGCCATTCTTTGGATTTTCCTCAAGATAACGAGAGGCATATCATAAAGAAAGCATAGATACGTTTGAGTGTTTATTACATGCCAAGCGCTGAGGATACAAGAGTGCACAAAGTAAATATAGTCCTTGCCCTCAGGGCACCTACTAGGGAAGAAATGTGAGCAAGTTAGGAGTGAAAACAGAGTATCGGCAGCACCGGACAGGTGCACAGACAGACTGGAAGTGGATGTGGAAACCAGGGACTCCCTTCTTATCTAATATTTACAAACTGCTTCTTATGATCCAGGCACAGGGAAATTAAGTGCAAAAGATGCGAAATTACTAAACGTTTTTGTCTCCTAAAATCCACAGAATTTAAAATAGGAGAGCTAGAAATAACAGACAATTAAAATACAAGATAACGTGTGTTGTGTCTTAGCCTATATGTAGAGCTAAATGGACCCAGAGAAGGAAAATTTAATTCAGGTTTCAACTAGACGTCTTGGAGAGGCAAGTTTAAGCAACATAAGAGAAACAGCTGAGGAAAGTGGGTTGGAAGGCAGAGTTGAGATGCCACCCAGAATGTACTGGAGTGAGTGGTGAGATGGAGAGATGGAAGGAGAGAGTGAGGAGTAGGGGGGATAAAGTGATCCACTTCTGCACCTGTTGAATTAGGGTAAAAGGAGTAACAACTAGGAAGGGGGAAAGGTGGAAGCCCAGATTTTTCCGTAGTGAATGGAGTGCCTCAGATTTGAAAATCTCAGTGCATCCAATCGGTAAAACAAGCAAGAGACAAATCACACACGTGCCTAAGAGGCTGAAATGAAACCGCAAAACAATGAGGAAAAACTAAAAACCGAAAACCTAAGTAGAGAGGAAAAATAGGTTACTTACAGGAGCATAAGAACTGAAAGAGCAACAGAGTTCTCATGAGTGACAATACATGCTAGAAAACGCTAGACTCTTACCTGCCAGGAGCGCGGCAAGTAGCTGCCAGGGTGGCTTTCTCCTCTCATGGAAGATATTCAAAAGTGGGAATGAAATAAAACCACGTCTAGACTTAAAAGCACTAAGTGTTTTTTATTCATGGACTCTTCTTGAAGAAAGCCCTCTAAAGGACAAAATCCAACACAAAGAGAAGAAAAGAGGGGGTGCAAAGATCACAGCAATCACAGCAGCAGGACAAGCTGGAGCCCTGGTGTGGCCAAAGCCATGGGGGAAGGGAGTGGTCAGCCCAGGCCCAGGACCTGGCTGCTCTGGTTCTCTGTGAGGAACTTGGGCTTTCCGTGAAGAACGTATTGATGTCACAGAGGCCAGTTAGATGCTGTGGTGTAATTTAGATGAGAAATGATTAAGGCCTAGAGGAAGAAGGAAAGTGGTCAGATTCTGAACACGGTAATGGAGCTGGTGGTCAGGGCTCAGTAAGTGGTTCACTCTGGGAGGAAGAGAGGAAGCATCAAGCATGCAGTTGTGTCACTAGGGCAGCTTCAGTGGAGTCCATTTGCAGTGACAACAGGAATGGGGGTGAGAAAGTGGGAACATCGATACCCCCATGAGATTTCATCTGTGAGGGGTGGTCAGACTGAGAGTGGCAGGCAGAGGAAGACTGAAGAAAGATCTTCCAGTGGGAGACTCATTAACAAGTTTAAATGCTAATGGGAGAAAAATAACAGGAACTAAAGTGGAAGATACAGAGAGAGGATCAGAGATATCTGAGAGAAAAAGGGCAAGGGGAGGAATAGGAGACAGAGAGCCTTCTAGACAAGGCAAGCTAGAAAAAGAAGCATGCCATGGTTTGAATGGTTCCTGCAAAGTTCACTGTTAGAAACTTAATCTCCAACACAGCTGTGTTGAGAGGTGGGGCCCTAAGAAGTAATTAGGCTCATCCCTCTTAATGGAATCAACCTGCTATTGTGAGAGTGGGTTAATTATCACTGGCGAAGGTTTTTGATGAAAGGACAAGTTCAGTTCCCTTCTCACCTTCCCTTTGCTCTCTGCCTCCTACCCTGGGATGCTGCAGCAAGAGGTTCCCACAGAATGCAAGCCCCTGAGCCTTGGATTTCCTAGCCTCCAGAACTGTAAGCAATAAATCTCTTTTTGTAAATGATTTTTTTTTTTTTTGAGACAGAGTCTCAGTATATCACCCTGGGTGGAGTGTGATGGCATCACAGCTCACTGCAACCTCAAACTCTTGGACTCAAGCAATTCTCTTGCCTCAGCCTCCCAAGTAGCTGGGACTACAGGCACCCACCACAACACCTGGCTATTTTGTTGCTGCAGTTGTTATTGTTTAGCTGGCCCAGACTGGGTTCGAACCCACCAGCCTGGGTGCATGTGGTCAGTGCTGTAACTACTGGGCTGCAGGTGCAAGCCTAAATTAAAGTTTTTAATAAATTCTCTTATAGCAGCATGAAACAGACTAAGGCAGGGGAGATGAAAGAAACTCACGGCTCCTGGCTCCTTTGTAAGTAGCGCCGTGACTGGCACACAGCAGTGACGAATAAATGCTGAATGAGTTAATGACTCAGTGCGTGAAAGGACGGATTAATGGGCACTTCAGGCAGGCTCCAGAACTCAGTATCACCCTGGAAAGGCCATCCTGCTCTCAAGTTAGGTGTGGCAGCCCTCTAGTGGCCAAAAAGAAAATTCGGCAATCTAATGGCTGAGAATGGAATTTGTGGATGACAGTTTGAGTAAACTTACTTGCAAAAGAATAAACACACGAAAGCGTTGCTTTGCAAGCTCCTATCATACCTAATCTTTGCCGTGCTCAGTTTCTTATAAATAGGGCTTAATGGAATATGCATTATGAGTTCACTTTTATAATTAACTACTTAGAGGAAATGGCTTATGGAAATGAAGCCCGTAATCTTTTAATTATGATGAAAACTTCTTTTTAATACATACAGGAGGGGAATAATTACTCGTATGTGGAATTTCATGCTGCAAACTGCAGACAGTGCAAGTACCTGTTCATTCTCTGATAGTAAAAGGGGAAAGAGACGAATACGAACAAATTAACCCTTGACTTCAGAAACCCTAACTATGATGAAAAGGGGGTATTTAGAGTGACACCAGAAATAAGGAATTTAAAGAATTAAGTAAAAAATTTAAAAAATCAATAATGTCTGAACGAATGTCAAATAACTGGGAGGAAGGTCAAGGAGGAATTATTTGTTGAGGCAAACTATAGTTCTCTAGCCTGAGTGTTTTCTAACAGAGATCAAGTTGAATTGATATCTATCTCAAGCATCAAAGAAAATGTTTGGCACCTATGCCAAGTTAAGTAAGCCACATAGGTCTACAGTTTGTGAATCAGGAAGATAGTTTAGGTGACTTCTTAGGGCTGCTTCTGTTTTTCCACCGTTATGCTTTTTCTTTTTTTTTCTCTTAATGTTTTTATTAAATCATAACTATACATTAATGCATGTATGGGGTACAATGTGTTAATTGTATATACAATTTGGAATGCTTACATCAAACTGGTTAACATAGCCTTCACCTCACTAACTTAGTTATTGTGTTAAGACATTTATACTCTTAATAGATTTGACATGTACCCCTGCAATATGCACCATAGGTGAGATCCCAGCAGCTACCCTTCCTCCACCCAGCCTCCACTCTCCCAGTTACGAGTGTCTTTGGTAGAGGGAGGAAAGAGAATTATTTGTGGGAATTGTGGGTAGCTGGTGAGGGGAGGATGAGAGAGTAAGGAATTTAAAAGTGTTGAAGAAATTACCACCTTTAGCCTGAATTAGCAGAACTAAAACAAGCTCAGTTCTTTGGACTTCCTTGTTTGAGTCTAAATTTTTTCAATGTTCAATTCAATACTGCTGTATTTGAGAATAACATTTAATAAACATTATTTAAAAGTCATAATAATTCTTTAAACTGTTTTTTTTTTCTTTAGACTGTTTTAAGGTGTCAATTTGTATCCTGCATCAGCCTGGATCTGCCAGAGTCTTAGACACTAGGCATCATTGTATGCTTAAATGACCACAAAAATAGTAAGTAAATGTTTTGGCTCTGATAGAAATGTAAGCAGGAGTTGGAGAGAAAGTGATAAAGAAATATGTAGACAACCATAATAAAAAAGATTCTTAAAGGTACCGGTTGTGGCTCAGTGCTTGTGGCTCAAGTGGCCAAGGCCCCAGCCACATACACCTAAGTTGGCGGTTCGAATCTAGCCCGGCCCTGCCAAACAACAATGACTGCTGCAACCAAAAAATAGCCTGGCGTTGTGGCGGGTGCCTGTGGTCCCAGCTACTTGGGAGGCTGAGGCAGGAGACTCGCTGGAGCCCAGGAGTTGGAGGTTGCTGTGAGCTGTGATGCCACAGCACTCTACCCAGGGGGACAGCTTGAGGCTCTGTCTCAAAAAAAACAAAAAAAATTACAGGTCATACACAGAAAAAAATGAGCGCTGATCTCTGGATTTTTTGATAGGTGATTTTATTCTGCTCGTCTACTGTATGTGTGTCTGAAGGTCTCATATGTTGTATTTGTCATTTTCTAAATGTTATTTTAAAGGGTTCAGCATCTCTTGATAACTATAAATGGATTCATGGCCGCTACAGAGGCAGCTGTGATTCTGGGGACGAGTTCTGCCGCACCCTTGATATTCTGAGAGCTGCCCAGAGCCATTACACCTGCAACTCTAGGCACATTGTGAAAATTTTCCTGACCAGTGTGGTGATGTCAGCTATTGTTTAATCATCTGTTACCTTTAGGGAAAAGCTAGAGAAAGTAGGAAATGCTAGAAGACAGCTATTGATTAGATCAAGAGTTCACAGGGAGTAGCTACGAGTACCGGGAACAAGGAAGGCAGGAGGAATTTGGGGAATGTCGCGTATTTAATTGGCAGGTTTTCAGCCTTGGGAAAGTCAGACTTTCAAACACATGTGTGTTTCACTGTGTGAGCATATTCGGGTCTAGAGACAGGCCTGTCCCGGTCCTGTGTCTCAGGAATGCCATTTATTCTGCAGCACGGAGTTCCCTGGGTTTGCGAGGCGAACTGCACATTTCCCCGGAGCTCTCATCTTTTCCCGCCTTCCTCCTTTCCTTCCTTTCTCCCTCCCTTTCTTCTCTTTTTGTACCTCAATGATTAGATGTTGTTCCCTAAATAAGTGAAGATACTGAGTTCAGATCTGTAAATGCCTGACATGTGATATCTTTATGCTTTCATTTAGCAAACTCTTATTTATTCATCTAACAAATACTTATTTGCTAATACGTGTCAAAATATAATTGTTATTGAGAGAATCTGCATAGCAAAGAGTAACTAATGAAAGAAAGAAAATCCCAGACATAGTCTCTGTCTTTAGCGAGGTTACCATCTAGTGGGAAGGACAGAGAGTAAACAAATGATCACCCCAAATAATTTTTATTACAAGTTGGGATGAATGCTGTAACAGAACAGCAGAAGCATATGTGGGAGAGTGGGGGTTCCAAAAAGCACCCCAAGGATGTGACATTTTTCCGGAGACCTGAAGCAGTGGTTTTAAACTTGGACAATTTGACAATGTCTGGAGATATTTGGGGTTGTAACAACTGGTGGGGAGGAGGGGATTGAAATTTGCTGGTCTTGTAATGTGACAATGATGTGTGTAGAGCAGGGATATTTTTGAAATAGTGTTATCTATTTTTATTCTTCGTAAATTTGATGAATATTTGTTCCCTACATCTGAATCATCAATTATTATAATCTACATGAATTTCAATGTTCTTGGTATGCGCCCCCATTGACTAGGTTTCGTTTGTTTCCGGGTCAGAGTACGAAGCATTAAACATAGCGGTGTCGCTCGCGTTGCTTAGCTTTGAATGTCAAATTAGGCATGTTTTGAGCACTCAGTGAAACAATTGCCTTGGATATGAGCATTTTTAAAGAAGTTTTTCTTGAGATTCTAGAACTTTCCTTTCATCAAAGCAGCTCCATATGACCCGTGTCATAGTGTTGTAATTAATGATACAGTCAGTAAACTGAAAGAACATTATGAAGTCCCTTTGGACAGGAAGCTGTAGGAAATGCTTCTGATGCTGAGAAAAAGGAATCAAGGGAAGGGAGGAGAAAAGAGGGGCAAAGCAACCCCATTTGGGTGGCCCTGCTTTGCCCTTGGCAGTCTGGGGAGGGCATGGGAAGCACTAGTTCATTGGCGGGGCGTCCCAGCGGGTAAGCCCAGAGGTCAGAGGCTGCTTCTGGGCTTCCCATGGGTGGCAGGAAAAGGATGTAGATCTCTCGGAGGGACACTAGGTGGCAGAGCGCCGCAGACCCCGGGCTCCCACAGGGAGGGCGCCAACCGCGGCGGGAGGCGCTCTGGTTTGCCGGCTTGAAGAATGCTGGGACCAGAGGCCAAGTGACCCTGGGACCAGAGCTGCCTCACTGACCGCCGGAACTGGAGCCCGGGGCGGGCCTCAGAGCATCGTCAGCGCCCGGGATGGCCGAGTCCGCGGGCAGGATGTGGACCGGGGACACAGCTTGCGGCCCCCGTCCACGGCACACCTGCCGCCCTGCCCCGCGAGGCGCTCACCGGCCGGGACCTCAGATCACCCTGGCTAAGGGGTGGCGGAGAGGGATGAACTTTGGAACCCTGAGCACTTACTAGGGAAACATTCATTAACCAGGAAAAGGCTTTTTAAAGTAGAAAAGGCTGAGTTGTTTACTGGCAATCCTGGGCTTGCGGGTAAGATAAGGTCAGGGAAAAATAAAGAAAAATGCGTTGGGTGTGTACTTTGGGGCCATTTCACAAGTAGTAAGTAAATTTATACACCATTGTTTTTGAAAGCTGCTGTAGGGTTCCCAAGGAGCCAGGGACAGCACCTGGGGAAACACAGGGCCATGCAGTGAACCGACTTCGTGTGCTAACTCAGAGGGCGCCAAAATAGATACACATTTTAAGAAAGGGGAAAATATCTGTATTAAAATTGTAATACTCCTGTCACATTTTTCTTCTGCAATTACAAGAGGTGCTCAAATGTGACTTGTATTCATCTTTTGATATCTGTATATATTGATATATTGAGGACCACAATTGTAATGCAGTTTTTATTATAAAGGGAAAAACTGTATTAAAATTGCAATACTCTATATAGACTGATAATGTTTATTGTATATTGTATGTGTAACTCTTGTAATGTTACACAATATGTAATAGTCAAGTCACAAATATTTATTACAGTTTTTTCCTTGCCTAAATTGTGTATACATTTTTTTGGCACCCTCTGTATTTGCTGGAGGTACAACACATAATATCAAGAATTTTGAGGGTAAGGCTGGCGTTTATTTTAGACACTATAACTCTAAACAGGATGACCTTGTCATGACACTTACTTCTAAAGGATTTTGGAGAAAAGGCCAGTGCATTATTAATTGATGGGACGTAATGGAAGGGCAGGCAGTATCGTGCACCTGTTAGCAGTGCTGACCCCAGGCCCACATTGCTTGGGTTTGAGCTTAGCTCCGCCACTTTCTGTCTCTGCAGACTTGGCGTATTACTTAACCTCTCTGTATAAAGAGTAATTCTAGTTTTCATATGAAGAATAAGGCTAAGAATGGCTGCCTTATAGAATTAATATATATAAATCACCCAGCACAGAATAAGGCCTAATAAATGCTGGTTCTCATTTTCATTCGTAGCAGCAGTAGAAGTAGTCACAATAATAGAAGTAATCACAATAATAGCAGCAGTAACAGTGGGAAAAGTAGTTATAATTACCCAAAGGAAAATGAAAGTAAATGGTTCTGGGAATTACTCAAAGGAGAAATTTTTTTCCAGTTAAAAGATCAAGAGAGATTTTGAGGAAAGTGATGTTGGATTGGGGCCTTGAACAAACATGTACTGTTCTATCCTCCCAATGATACTGGACTGATTAGAAAAAGTAAGTATATGAGACATTTCAGGGAATATTATAACCTGACCAAAAAAGAGACAGAAAATTCTGGGTATGGGCAAAAAGCAAAGAAAGTCAGCAGAGGGCAGTTGTTTTTTGATTGACATTCTGGCATGGAGGGTGCGTATTTTCATCGATATGTATTTTCTCTTTTCTCTGTTCCATAGACTGCTAATGTAATAAAGGAAAAGAAATAGCTGTTCCCAGCATTCACCAGGACAGGCTCATTTTCTCCTGAAATCAGCCTTTGATAATATGGTAGACTCTATGCAGCAAGGCCTGCTCCAGAGCCCGGTTCACTATGTTTTGGAATTGGCCAGCAAAAAGGGGAATCAGAGGGAGAATGGGGAAGCAAATTTTAGGGCCAGAGTCTGGAAGACCTTAACTAAGAGTTTCAGAAATTTTGTCATTAAGGAAAAATAAAAGAAATTGCAAAGATGTGGAATCAACACAAATGCCCATCATTCATGAGTGGATTAACACAGAGTAGTATCTGTATACTGTGGAATACTGCACAGCCATGAAAAAGGATGAATTAAGGCCCTTTGCAACAATATGAATGGAACTGGAGACCATTATCCTAAGTGCAGTATCTAAAGAATGAAAAGACGAGCACCACATGTACTCTCTACTAAATTGGAACTAACCAATGAACACACATATTCAGAGAAGGAAGTAAAACACAGTGGCAATCAAGTAGGGGGAAGAGGAAAGAAGAGAGGAGGGGATGAGTGAAAATCTGCTACAATGAACATAGTGTTATAGTGCTATCTGGATGATGGGCACACTTATAACCCTGACTCAAGCATAACAAAATTGATTCCTGTCACCAAAAATATTTGCACCCCTATAATATTTTGAAATTAAAAAAAATTCAGCTGTATTTTTGTATCTATATATGCCCATTCTCACAATGAATGAAGAATGAATCAATGTGAAAGAAATTGATATGCTTTGGATGTTTGGCCCCTCCAAATCTTATGCTGAAATTTGATCTGCAGTGTTGAATGTGCGGCCTGGTGGAAGGTGTTTAGGTTATGCGAGTGGATCCCTCATGAAGGGCTTGGGACCCTCCCTGCAGTAATGAGCGAGTTCTCACTCTGTTAGTTCCCACAGGAGAGCTGTTCAGTGCCACCTCTTCCTTCGCTTGCTCCTTCTCTCACCGCGTGATGCACTTGTTCTCCTCACCTTCTGCTTTGAGTGGAGCTTCCAGAAGCCCTCACCAGAGACAGATGCAGGCACCATGTTCCTAGCACAGCCTGCAGAACCAAGAGGTTAATAAACCTCTTTCCTTTATAAATTCCCCAGCCTCAGGTATTCCTTTATAGCAATACACACATATGCCTCTGTCAGAAACCCTCTGCTCTTCGAATATACTTTTCAAGGGTGTACTTCGTAGGCATTTGTGTAAATATTTTGACTCTCCCAGGAATAATTTTATGTTAAATTTCTGTTCTGATATTATGTGTCCAATATTAAATGAAATTCACTTGAAAATAGCAGACTAGGGAAATCTTAGGAAGAATTTCCAGGGACTCTTAGTAATTCTTGGCAGGCTACCCATTATACTGTGCTGTATATTAATATTTAGATACTTTTTCTCTACTTCCTGTAAAATGGACCAAAATTACCCTTTGTATAAGTTTTAGTGGTATAACATTTAATTTAATTTTCATTTGTAGATGTAGGGTTTTGTTGATTAAAGATAAATTTTAATTTTTAAATATGTATTTCAGATATTAAAAATAACCATTTTTTCTTATAAAAAGTAATGTGTGTGTACATGTATTTAAAATGGGGAGAAATAAAATCCGGTAAAATACAAAATTAAAAGTCATCCAGTAACTCATCACCAAGTGACACTAACATTTTGGAGCATGTCCTCCTTGCCTTTTCTTTCTTCTTCTGTTTTTTTTAAATTGTATCACGTGGTGTATAGTTTGAATAATGTCCTCCCTAAGATATCCACATATAATCTCAAAACTGTGTTACTTTATATTGCAAAAGGAATTTTGCAGACGTGATTAACAGGAGGAGATTATTTTGCATTATTTGGCTGGGAGTCAGGAGTAGTCTGGCATCCGAGGCTAGATATCAGAGGTGACAGAGGGGGCAGCAATTAGCCTGAGTGAGCTCCTTGGAAACATTCTAAGTAACAAGAGATTTAGATTAAATCACTTTTCATCACAGGAGTGGCAAAAGGATGGGGGAAAGTTCCAGAATCAGAAGCCAGTGCTAAATGCTTCTGATCCTTTCTCTTAGTTTATTCACCTCTTGGATTTCCCAGTTAGCCCCATTACAGCCGCAGAGTATGAGGGGTCTGCCTACAGCATTGCAGGGTAGCTCTGGGAAACACAGTGTTGCTTCTCTAAAGCCCTAATAGACTGTATATCCAGACAGTTATCACAGAAAACGGGGGGGTGGGTTCTTTCCACTTGTAATAAAATAAAGTTCTTTGCAGCAAAGTTTCATAAATAATGAAATCATGCAACAGAACAGCACATTTCTTATCCAAGCTTACAGCTAGATGAGGATCAGAGTCTTTGAAATGCAGCTTCCATTTCCTCTTCTCCCAAATAGCAGGGCCCAGAACATTCCTTCTGATGCTTTCTGTGTTGACGGCTCTGACTTCAATGAAGGAGGAGTCTGTGGGATTCTGTCCCTACTGGACTTCCATCTCCACCTTGGAAAAAAGAGATCTTGATGGGTTGTAATCTTGAAGTCAAGTTCCAGCTTTGGTGCTGAGTCTCTATCCCCCTGCTTTGTTTGGCCCCTGAGTGCTGTGCATCTCAAATTGTGAATCCTAGACCAGCAGCAGCATCACCAGGAAACTTGTTAAAATTGTTGTTAGCAATGCATTCTGGGTTTCCCCAGGGAAGATGGTGGACTAGAAGCAGACCACATGGGCTGCTGTCAAGGAGATGATCAAAAGTCGCTGGTAGATGCCTACCCACAGATGGCTCTGCTCAGAAAGAACATTGTAAAACTCCAGAGAAGCATCATGGGACATTCAGAAGGAAAAAGAAGGTGACAGGGAGATTCATTTGGCAAGATCAAAGAGATCTGTGGGGAGGCATCCATGTGCGGGGAAGACCCAGAGAGTAAGATCCTAGGGCCCTGTGCTTGAGGGAATTATAGCCCAAACTTTGAGGGGGCTCCCTCCACTACTGCAGACCCCTGGACTGATCAGAGAGCAGCTGAGAGTCTGTGCAGAGACAGTGCCCTGGGGAGCAGGTGTGCAGGGATCTGGTGGTGGCCCATCCTGAGTTTCTGCAGCTGATGACATCCTGAGCTGTCAGGTGCATGGTGCAAGGTCTGTATGGAACTTGACTTTGTAGCAGTAGCCTTCACATCAGATCTTCTGGGCCGGAAGGGAGAGGGCACAACAGGTGCTCCCCAAGCCATGCCCTGTGACTGGGAGCCAAGTGCCTCTTTCCCCCCGGAATAGGATCTGAGCAAAGAAGTCACCTCAGGCATCACAGGCACCACCTGAGAAACCCTGGGTAACTGCCTCGGTGGGATCTGAGGTGGTGGTGAATCCTGGCCATCCAGCAGCTCTGGCCCACCTCCATGGGCACTGAGCCACTGGAACTGATTCAAGCTCATGTGACTTGGTATCTGCAGTCTCCACGCTACTGGGACCACCCCTGCCTGAGTGGCTAAGCTTCTATGGTCCCCAATTCTAGCTCTGAGGCTCCTTCTGTGCCTGGGCTTGAGGCTTCACCCCCAGGGTTCCAGAGCTGATGCAGGAAGCAGGATGGTGACTCCGAGACTTCAGTGTTGCATGTAGACTCCAAAACCCTACCCCTGAGTCTCAACAACTACCACCTTGCCTGTGGAACTGGCCCCAGGTCCAACATGCCAACAGAGATCCATCCAGCCTCAAGCTGCCATTGCACTGAATGTGATAAGAGCAATCGCCCAGAGCCCAGACACCCATGACAACAGCATAGATACCCTCACCTCACTCAGCTGCTCCTGCCACTTTTGGGGGGAGACCCTGGGCAAAGCAGCCCCTCAGAGTGCCAGGTTCTGGTGAGGGCCTCAATATGAACTTCCAACAATGATCTGGGGTAAAACCTACTGTCCTGACAAAGACCACAAAGCCCTGACGTAACTGTGACAATCACAGGAAACAAATCACAAATAGAACAGCCACACTGTGGGCTGCTGTGTGCCACCCCTCCCTCGCAGGGTAAACCTTAGAGCAGGACACAAAAGCACCATGTAGGGACCCCCCTTCTTCTGACTCAGCAGGAGAGGTGCCAGAAAAGGAGAAGAGGTGCCCTGAACACCTGTTAGGCCTGATCTGAGAAGAGGATTCAGAAGAGAAGAAATCAGCAAAAGAAGCCCAGCAACCTACAAAAACAAACATGTGGATAGCCCCTACCTCCCGGGGGCAGTGCACCCTATTCAGGGGATGGGCACTCTAACAGCCTTACCTAAGCATCGTAAAAACCATCCACATAACAAAAATATTTGTAGCCTCTTAATACTTTAAAATTTAAGAAAAAGAGAAATTCATTCTGGGGGCTTGTCTAAGACCCTACTCAGAGACTCTGGAGGGGATGTCCAGTAATCCCTTTCGTAGCACGCTCTCAAGGTAATTCTGGTACGTGATAAACCTTAAGATCATGGCCCAGTGACTACCATTCTGGGGTAACTTGACACAATACGCTAGAGAAACAAATTTCCATTAAAATCCTCTCTCAGGCTTGTATGTGAGACTTGGGGTGGGGGGAGTGTGGTGATTAGCCTTTTCTTTCTTATTAATAGGAGATAATTAGTAGAGGCCTGTATGAGGGTCCAGGAGTAGCAGCATTTTCCCAACCCCCTTTTCTTTGTAAGTGCTCTCAATTTCAGTAGATAACTGCTTTTCCAATATTTCAAGACCCAGATTCTTAGGCAACTAAATAGAAATCAAAGACAGTTTTTGATTACAAGATCTTATTTTCTTCTGTCTGCTTTTAGGGGCTATTAACAAAATTATTTTCTCTCTTCCATGCAGGAATTTATTGAAGACAAGAAAAAATCATCAGCATACTCTAACATCCTAATTTTTTTTTCTCCTAAGTCCCTTAAATGCTAAAATTTCAATTTGTACATAGTCTGGTTCTTAAAGGTAGTGAAGGACAAAAATGATTGTTTTCACTACTATACAACAATAACCGCAGCCTTTCAACCACTGAATGGCCCCCACCCAACCTTGTTGATTTAGCTAAGAGGACATCAGTTTAGAGTGTCTTCATGTTAACCCTACTCTGGGTCCCAATTTCTGTATCTAGAGGTCTTAATTTCTTTTTTCTTTTTTTTTTTTTTTTTTGAGACAGAGTCCTTACTCCCTCACTCCATTGCCCTGGGTAGAGTGCCATGTCATCAAAACTCACAGCAACCTTAAATTCTTGGGCTCAAGCAGTCCTTTTCCATCAATCTCCGAAGTAGCCAGGACTACAGGCACCTGCCACAAGGCCTGACTAGTTTTTCTATTTTGACTTTTAGTAGAGATGGAGTCCCTTTCATTCCGGCTGGTCTCTAACTCCTGAGCTCAGGCAATCCACTTGCCTCAGCCTCCCAAAGTGCTAGGATTACAGGAGGGAGTCTTAATTTCAAGCAACCAAATCCAACCAACTATGTTTACCCTTGAGGCAAATTTGTGGAAAAGAAAATACAAGAGATTCAGAGAATCTGGGCCTCCCATCTTTCATATGACTCTGGAGATAAGGTCCTAAGAATAACATTGAGAAGTAGAATGAATGATGAGATACCAAAATTGCTGACATAGATACACTACTTACATCCTGCTTTTTAAAATGTAACTATGTGTCATTAATAGGGATACCTTGTCAAAAAGCATTTCTTATGATTAAAAAAAATTTCAAAATCAGGATCTCATATTCATAAACTCCATTGTGCATATTTATGAATGTGCATATTGCATATTCATAAAACCCTTTGAAACGAAGGCCTGATAAGTAAACACTGATTTGTATTAAATATTAGCAAATCAAAAATTCAAGTGATCAGAAGTGGCATCTGTACTTTACGTGGAATAACACCTGTAAACTATTTCTTATCAAAATGTTTTAGGCTGTGTTTGGGGAGATCTTTTTGAATATCGAATATTTCTGTTTTTCTACTTTGTCTATATCTAAATTATTATTTGAAATGTGATAACATCCATTCATGAAGAGTGAGAGAAAATGAAAGAGACAGAAATGAGGAGTACGGAAAAAATGGGAGGAAGAAAGTTAACATTTACTGAGTACTATGCAACTTTCTTTTACACAAATTATCTCATTTAATTTTTTGAATAATTCTGGACTATTTACATCTGCAGAATACATTCTGCCAATAAAATTTTACCTGAAAAGCATTACAACAGAGCAGGTGAATAGTGAATAGTGAATAGCTCTGGAAAGATAGTTGAGGGAGTGGCCACACTCTTTGGGTAACACTCAACATCATTAAAAAATATATTAACCACTTCACGTTAAAAAAGAAGAGGAAACTTTGATCAGTGTAGTCTTGGCATTTAAGTCAATTATATTGTGTTTTAACTTTTACTGATTGGTTACTATATACATCAAGTTTAAGTCCACAGTTAACTTTTCCATGATTATATGAATTTTAAATTCCACTATGAAGCAAGGAATGAAAGAATATTTATATCTGGTAAATAAATTTCACACGTACACACTCAGTAAACCCAAATATTGAATTACCCAGAATTTTTCTTGCCTTGTTCCGTAAGTGCTGTGGGAGGAATTTAGGAGCAATGAAAATTTTATGTGCCGTCACAATTTTAATATGTAAAATTCAACAATTCAACTAATCTCTTGCTAAATCAAAACAACGTAGATTTAACTATTCCATGCTGAGGTTATCACCATTCCAAACCATTTGTGTGGTAAAGCAGTTACTGGTTCAGTTACTATAAACCAGTACTCAAAGATGTTCTGTGGGTCATTTCAAGGTTTTTAAAAATGACAGGCTAAGGTCAGATTCAGATGGCTGAAAGAGGCATGTGCGAAATTGAAAGCAATAATCTGTACATATTACAGAAGGAGCTGCCAGTTAAAAGCACCAGTGTTGGAATTATCAAGGACATAAGGTATTATTTTGTCACTTTCATTTGTAGAAAAAAATAAGTGTGAACATTTATGAGTATTTGTTTTGCCAGAGAAATATCCCATTATAGCCCCATCTCCTGGGCATCATTATCCTGTAAGAGAAAATTGTCCATTTTGAGAATTGTAGACATGAATACATTCTCAGAAAGATGCATGCCGTTGGAAATAGGCGCTATATTTTCCCTTACCAGTTGCAATGGTTTCTCTTTGCAACAACAGGACATGCTCTTAGGGAGGTCCTGGGACACATTCCACATCTAGTTCCCACACCCCAAATCTCAGTTTATGTTTGAAATTTCATTACCGGATATAGACAGTCTTTGCACACTTAAAATATCAAACTTAAAATTTACAAGGTCATGGGAAAAATTAACTCTGGCTCAAGCTCATTTAAGATATGACAAATGGCTAATAGCAAACAAGGTAAAAATGCGACTATCTCAGTGTAAGCAGAGACCCAGAACCTGCCCGAGATTCATGGTTAGTACCGCAGAAGGCGTATCTCAGGAGCAACCACATATAACTGTCACTCACAGGCTTTCCTGCGAGTCCTGGGCCTCCGTTCAATCTCCTTTTCAGATTAGCCAAGAGCATCAGAGCATCTTCTCAAACTGTGATTCTAAATGTATCATTTTACCCCTTAGATCTTTCATTTTGCTGGGCATGGAGTGAAAAATCCTTAGCATTAACTTCTGCGCTTCCTACGCCACAGATACTTCCTGTGTGTGCCTTTTAAAATGTAAATGTCTTAGACTTTCTGATCCTTCTGCCTGAAATGTGCTTCTTTCCATTTGGAGGTGGTTCGCTCCAACTGAGGTCTCAGCAGAAGCCTCACTTCCTCAGGAAAGCTTTTCCTGACCCCTCAGACTTGTGGGGAAGGGACAGGAAATAGATGGCATTAACAGCCATAGAGAAACGTGAAGAGTGATGGTGGGACGTTGCTTTGCATAGGACGATGAAAGGAGGCCTTGCCGATGATATACGTGTCGGTGTCGGTGTGTTTTGTGTTACTGTAAAAGAAATACTGGAGAATGGGTAACTTATAAAGAAAAGAGATGTATGTGGCTCATGGTTCTGGGGCTGTAGAAGAAGCATGGGGTCAGCACCTGCTTCCGGTGAGGGCTTGGGGAAGCTTCCAAGCAAGGTGGAACCAAGGGATTGCTGGCATGTCACATGGCCGAGGGGCAGGTGCCAGGCTCCTTTAAACAAACACTGCTCCCAATTACTACTGTGTATTCTAATGGGGATATTCTATTTTCCTCGTTCCTTTTATGTTTTTAATTGGAAATATTTTGTTAAAAAGACTTGTCTTTTCTCCCTTATTTTTAAATCATGTGTTCAGTTATTTGTCCACCCAGATATTTATTACATTCTTTGGATTACTTTGTATAATTCAACACTAAGGTTGTTTATGTTGCTTCTCAAATTATCTTAATTTTGGCTTTTGGAGGTTTTGCTTTTCTTTATTTTTATAATTTCAGAATTTTAGGGGGTACAAGTGCTTTGTTTGCATACTTTTGTACACATTGAGTCAAAATCATATGTGTGCCCTTCACCCAGAAGAAGTGCCTTGTATCCAGAAGGTCTGCATTTCCCCATGCCCTCCTCCCCAAGCCTGAGCTTGATTTTCACTGAGATTTACTTCTGTATGTGCACTTAAGTGCTGATCGATTAGTTCCAACTTGATATTGAGCACATGTGTTTGTTTCTCCATTCTTGGGTGATGCTTCACTTAGAAGAATGGTTTCCAGTTCCATCCAGGTTGTCACAAGGGAAGTTTTTTCAAGTAATTTCTTTTGCTCTTTCATTATGTCTTAATCTTTTGTTTGCTTTCAGTGACTTCCTTTTTAGCATCACAAACTGTTTCAGGATCATCTTTTATTTTCCCTGCCCTAGCCCCGCAATAAATTAATTTTCCAAGAACCCTGGCTCCTTTTATCAGAGAATACTATGTCTACTTAGAAGTGAAGCTCACTGCTGCTGAGATGGTACTTCTAGCTAGCACCTTAGAGTACAAAGAACTGGAAATATATGGATGTATCCTAACTCATATACAAACGTATTCATGATCATTTGTCTACATTTATAGGTATTTAAAAAATCATGAGACTATTTTGATACCTTTGTCTCCAATCTAGTACCACATGATTCTTTCTGGATTCCAACCTTCCCTCATTTGTAACTTCTTCCTTTGGTGGTGAGAAACTTAGCTGTCATTATCGACAGTATATGTACTTATTAGTTCAGTCCTGCTATAAAAATAATGTAGTTTCAGAATTTCTAAAGCATACCCCTGTAACAAATTTATCAACTATAGCAGAGATTAGCAACCAGAATTTCTAACCCATACCCCTGTAACAAATTTATCAACTATAGCAGGGATTAGCAACCTGTTTGCTAATTTGGACCTATGCTTGCTTTTATAAATAAAGTTTTATTAAAACATAGTCATGCTTCTCATTTATGTATTGTCTGTGGTGACTTCTGTGCTTCAATAGCAGGGTTGAGAAGTTGTGACAGAGCCTATATGACCCCTCCCCCCTCATCTAACATGTTTATTTTCTGGTCCTTTACAGAAAGTTTGTCACCCCCTAAACAAGAATGCAGGATTAGTGTATATTTCATTTTGTCTTTAGCTTTAAAATGTATAGTCACCTAACTGTTTACTAAAGTTACTTCTGTCAGCTCTTTCTTCCCCAACTCCTTTAGTGTGCTTATGTGATTCATTTGTCCTATGGTTAAATTTCTCTGCTGCACTCTCCATCCCTCCATACATCCTGTTTGATTTTTAAAAAATTAATGTGCAATGAAATTCACTCAGTGACATACATTTCTGTGAGTTTTGACAACTGCAGTGAGTCACATATTTATCATCACGGTTCTAGATAGAACAGTTATCTCACCCGGAAAATTCTCAGTAGCTGCTTATTTATATTCAACACCTCCCCTCACTCCTTTTCAGCACTAATGTGCTTTCTGTCCCTACACTTTAGTCTTTTCTAGCCTGTCATATAAGTGAAATTGCATAAAAGGACCCTTTTAACGTCTGACTTCTCTCACTTAGCAAAGCGCACTTAAAATCCAAGCGTGTTATTTTTCTAAGATATTTATCACCCAGCCCTTTACAAAAAAGGTTTACTAGCCTCCATTGTATAAAGAAGAGAAAAGAACGGGAGAGTGTGGGTGAGATCGTTAGGGATTTAGTGTAGGAAGCAAAGAAAAAAATTAAAGGTGCTTCCATAATTTTGAATTTCAATTACCGAGACAATAATACTTTCATAAAAACAGCCAGATACCTTTGTATGGTTTACTACTATTTGAGCTGTAAGAATCAACAGTAAGTAGTCATGAGTTAGCTAAACAGCAAATCCCACCATCCTGGCAAGTGTATCAGTTTGATTCTGGTTGCTGGGGAACAGAAGGCGTTTAGTGGTAGGAATCAGAATGCAACCATAGCAGAAAGGATTTCTGTGTCATTGGGCCTGTGTGGTTTTCTTTGTCTGTCTAAAAAAGGGTTGTTCATAAAGCTTCATAAGGCAACAATGCAGGTCATTTCATAATGTCTTTTTATAGACAGTATACAATGATAATTAATCTTATGAGTCAATTTGACTCACAAAATGAGTCCAGATAGGCGAGAAAACATTGTTTCTGCGTGTATCCGTGTCTTTGGGAGAGATTGGCATTTGAATCAGTAGTCTTAGTAAAGAAGATCCATCTTTGCCAAGGTAGGCTGGCGTTATGCAATATGTTTAGGGCCTAAACAGAACGAAAAGCATATTTTCTCCTCCTCTTGAGCTAGAACATCTATCTGCTCCTACCCTCAGACTCTGGATCTCTTAGGCCTTCAAACTCTGGGACTTACACCAGCCCCTGTCTTCCCTACCTGTTCAGGTCTTTGGCCTCAGCACATGTTCCTGGCTCTCAGGTCTTTGGCCTTGTACTGAATGATGCCACCAGCTCTCCTAGGTCTCCCGCTTGCAGCTGGCACGTTGCAGGATTTAATCATATCAGCCAACTCCCATAAGAAATCTCCTCCTCCATGTCTCCTATGAGGGCTGTTTGGAAAGTATTCAGTCAGGTATACGTAGCTGGATACTTTCTGGACAGCCCTCATGTATCCTATTGGTTCGGTTTCCCTGGAGAATCTTGACTAACACATTTATTATTATTTTAAAAATTTCAAATGGAGATGAAGTTACAGTAACTCTGTAACACCACAACCTCAGGAATCACCACCATTAATCTGTTGGGTAATTTTTTTTTTTTTTTTTTGAGACGGAGCCTCAAGCTGTCCCCCTGGGTAGAGTGCCCTGGCATCACGCTCACAGCAACCTCCAACTCCTGGGCTCAAGCGAGTCTCCTGCCTCAGCCTCCCAAGTAGCTGGGACTACAGGCGCACGCCACAATGCCTGGCCTTTTTTGGTTGCAGCCAT
>CAUYTI010160058.1:0-13328 GCA_963575145.1 Galago senegalensis
CTGCCTCCCAAGTAGCTGGGACCATAGGCGCCCGCCACAACGCCCGGCTATTTTTTGGTTGCAGCTGTCATTGTTGTTTGGTGGGTCCAGGCTGGGGATTCGAACCCGCCACCTTAGGTGTACATGGCTGGCGCCTTAGCCGGTTGAGCTATATGCGCCGAGCCTGTGATAAACATTCTAATGCAAATGTCTTTATGATAAAATGATTTTTTTTCTTCTGGGTAGATGCCTAGTAATGGGATTGCAGAGTCAAATGGAAGATCTAATTTGAGTTCTTTGAGGATGTTCCATTCTTCCTTCCAAAGAGGTTATATTAGTTTGCAGTCCTACCAACAGCATAAAAGTGTTCCCTTCTCTCCCCACCTCGATCAGAATCTGCAACTCTGGGACTTTGTGATGTGGGCTATTCTCACTGGGGTTAGGTGACATCTCAGGGTGATTTTGATTTGCATTTCTCTGATGATCAGGGACAATGAACAGTTTTTCATGTTAGCCATTCCTTTCTCTGCCTCAGAGAAGGTTCTGTTCACATCTCTTGCCCAGTGATAGATGGAATTGTTTGCTCTTTTTTTGGTTAATTTGAGTTCTCTATAGATCTTAGTTAAGTGGTGATTTTAAAACAATCATGAGTTTATGATGAAGAGGGAGAGTTTATTAATTTAAAAAAAAAGAAAGAAAAGAGATTAAGGAAAAAAGTTAAACATGGCTTAGAATTGAGGGGTCCAGATGTTCAATGTCCTTTCCTACTTTCATAGCTCATTATACAAACTTCAGGTGGTTTGTTCCACCTCCTGAGTACCTGAGTTGAAATAGGAGGAAGAGAGGATTCTTTCTGAATTTATCCTGATAGGGCAGTGCTCTGAACTGTTGGCAGGACAGGTCTTTTGTTGGTGTGTGTGCGTGTTTGAAGATTTCCCACTGTCTTTGTTTTGTGTGCCTTTAGGGTAGCCAGCATCTCCTATCTGTTCTTTGTCTGTAGGCTGCATTGCTTTATTAAAGATGACCTATTTACAAGATCTGGGCTGTGAGCCAAGGGTTGGTAAAATGTAATTCAAGAGAAAAGAGTCCCATTCTTCCTCTCTGTTTCATTTGGGTCAGACTGTAAGTGGCATCTAAGGCAAAGAGGACACATTTGTCCACTATATTACTGGAGCTGAAATATAGAGCCAGCTGGGGACCCCAGGCTGCTAAGCAGACAGTGGGATGCTCCCATTAACCCAGTCAAGCAGGGTTTCTCCCTAAGTTCCCTTCCTAAGTCTCCATGGCCTCCTGCAAACATCAGATTTCAACTTCTCATCCTTCAGGCCAGTGTCTGTTCTGTTTCCACCATTCTTCTCCTCTTGCCCCTCTTCCCACCTGTCTCTCTAGTTCACTCACTCTGTCTTTTAGTCTCTGCTATTTTTTTTTTTTTACTTCTTTTCCTTCCTCTTGGCCTTACTCTTTGATATTTATTCTTTTCATTTTCCCTTTGATCCTTCTCTGTATTTATGCTTTAAAACTGCTGATGTCATTCACAGGCTTTAAAGGAAATGTGGAATCTCAGAATATGTAGAGACCTCTGTGAACTGAAATAAAATCTTAAGCCCCCAGCTGACTGAATGTACCTACCCCCTATTGGCCCAGGGGGACCCCAGAGATACCCTATAGCTGAGTTGCTGGCCGTTAGAAGGGAGGTCCGACATGCCTCGCCATGTCCCCCTGCCTTCTTGGAGATACCATTTTATAACTAATTTACAGGTCTAGGGCTATGCAAGTCAAAGCTTAAACCACACCTGTAGGTCATTGCTTAACAAATCACTTGTCTGATATATGTCCAGTGCATTGTTGCTGATGAATAGACTTCCTTATCTTAAAACATTCCAAGCCTTTACAAAGCTTCAATTCTCTAACTAATTATAAATCAAAGAATCTTTAAGCCCACCTATAACCTGTAATCCCCTGCTTTGAGATGTCCTGGCTTTTAAAACCAAACTAATGTACACCTTCCATGTATTGATTTGTGACTATGTGTGTGATCCTCATCTCCCTGAAATGTATAAAAACAAACTATAACCCAACCACAGAGAGACCACTTGCTCAAGCCTTCTTGAGGGCCATGGTTGCACATATTTGGCTCAGAATAAACCTCTTAAAATTATTTTATAGAGTTTGTTTTTTTTTCTGTTGACACTTTTAGAGCCAGTTAAAGCAGCCTCTACTTGGTGCTGGAGGACAGGAACCTAATGCTAACCCCAGACCAGTAGCACGAAGACAGGCTACTGGAGGTATCATGATCATAAATTACAAGCATGATGGTGGACTGTGCATTTACTCATTCATTCCATCTCTTTATGCTGGTTGGGTGCCTACTCATTCCAGATACTGTACCACTGTGGTCCCCAACCCATGGGTCACAGACTGGTTCATGGACTGTTAGAAACCAGGCCACACAGCATGGGTAAAGAATCTGCCTTGATACAGTCAGATCTTTTCTTTCTTGATCTTAAAAAGATTACCTGAGAGTCTGACACATATAAGGGTATAAAAAGAAATGTATCACCTATTCTGAGGACCTATGAAGTTCCATTTACTTGACAAGACCACCTTTGCTAATTAATCAAGCTTCTCTCTATCCCTCCCAAACCTGTTCCACTTTTAAGCCCCATTCTTTAAAAACCCCTGTACACCATGAGTAGTTGATTCTTTATTCTCAGGATTCCCACATATGCATGTTAAATAAAATAATTTTTTATCTCTTTCCTTCTATTAATCAATCTGCCTTATGTGAGTGATGTTTTAGCAAACCTTAGTGAGCAAGAGCCTCCACCCTCTATAGTTACTGTGAGGTACCTATGTTGCCTTTACCAAGGAGAATATGATGCAGTACATTGTCGAATTAATGGGATTTCCTGGAAAAATCAAACAGTGGGTCTGTGGACTACACATTTCAATTTAGGATCCATAGAGTTATTATATTCTCCTGAGGAACTGTGTTATAATAAGTCCCCTTCAGCTATAACCTCCAGGTTTTGGATGATTTAGAAAAGGATTAAAACATCAACATATTAGGATTCCTTAAGTATTCATGATTTCATCTCCTAACAGCTTATGACAGTGGCTGCCTAATCTCAAACAGGTGACTAACATATATTTGTGCATGGTTAACTCTACCTGGTAAACCCAGTTAATGATATTAAATCATTTCCCAGTAATGCTGACTATACTATCACCTTTGCACTATGCCTCTAATTTTTCAGAACTCACTATCCATAGGCCAGTGAGTCACTCTCCTCCCACCCACATGCTGATACTCCATAGTTGTCAATGCAGCTATACGTTCATGTAATGACTCAATAGGAAAGGGAGGGGAACTGAGGGAAGGGTAAAGGAAGGAAGGGAAGAACCAACTTGGATAAAGTGAATAATGAACAATTACTGTTAAAAAATTTCAGCCCAATCAGGTTCATTGCCTACTGCCCAAGAGAAAGCCAATATACTGAGACAGCAGGGATTACAGCAAAGAGAGAGCTTAGTATTGCAGTTGCCATGCAAGGAGCTGGGAGGGAGCTCTCGAATCCATCTCCCTGATAATTTGGGAGAAAGGGTTTTTAAATACAGTTTGATGATTGTTTGATACAGCTGATGATTGAGTTCAGGATGGAACCATGGGGTGCAGAAATTATCTTTTTGTTCTGAGTTAGTTTGTAGGGGTCACAAGGCTAGGTGGGGTGGGGGTCACAAGTCTAGTTGAGACAATTCCTTGATACGAACTACTGGTCTACATGGGTCAAACCACTCCACTGGGATTTGGAGCCCAGAAGATATCTCAAAAACTAGCCTCGGGTTTCACAAGGGTGATGTAATCTAAAGGAGCAACGAAGAATCTTTATGACCATCAGTTGTATGACTCCTGAGTAGTAAGCCGTTATAGGAAAGCAAGCTACGGAACTATGGCTGGTCACACATACTTCCCCTGCCACACTTCCAACTTGTGGCCCTTCATTAATTTATGAAGGGCTTTTTCAAAAATGCTGTTAAGTCAGTGAATGAAATATTAGCACTATGTATTAAAATTGTGTTGATTTGTCTAAAGTCTCCTGTATAAGGAGGAGTAAGGAACTTAAAAGAATTTTGAGACAAATATCCCAGCAGAATCTGGCAGGGTAGATACAGAAAGGGAAAGAAAAAAGAAGACAATGACTTAAGGAAGTTAAGTCAGCAGAAAAGGAATTAACAGTGAGAAAAAGGCAAAAATGTCCTTTAATCAAATCGATACTGTAATGAAAGTCTTCACAGTAGTGTTTATCTTTTTCTGTGACTCTGATTATAAACAAGCATAATGAATGTGCTCCCATTCATCCATCTGGGCTTAGCTTTGATGAAATATCTGTGGTGTTCAGGACACTGTCAAACTCTATGCAAAGTGAGGGGAAATTCTCCTTGGCACTTCACTTGCTTAATTTCTTTTTTTTTTTTTTTTTGAGACAGAGCCTCAAGCTATCCCCACGGGTAGAGTACCATGGCTTCACAGCTCACAGCAACCTCCAACTCCTGGGCTCAAGCGAGTCTCCTGCCTCCCAAGTAGCTGGGACCACAGGCACCTGCCATAATGCCCAGCTATTTTTTTTTTTTTTGGTTGCAGCCATCATTGTTGTTTGGTAGGTCCAGGCTGGATTTAAACCCGCCACCTTAGGTGTATGTGGCTGGCGCCTTAGCCACTTGAGCCACAGGCGCCGAACCCACTTGCTTAATTTCTAATGTAGGGAGAAGAGGAAGAAGGAGGTGGAGGAAGTGAAGAATAAAACTCAATCAATGAAATTAGCTGGTTGCTTTGCATGTTGTACCATTTGATCTTCATCTTAAACACGTGAGCTAAGTATTTTGTAGTCAGTATTTTTGAGGTACAATTGATATTAAATTGCACAAATTTAATTAAATTATACAAAATGATAACGATGATATGATAACTACAGTCAATCTTAAGCAGTTAATGACTTCCATTTCTGGAAAGAAGAAATGGATGTGTATTTCTCTATTTCTCCTGCCAAGTACAGTTTAATACTCTGGAAAAGTGACATGGTCATGAGTTTTATTTTTGCCTCATACACCTCAGACTAGAAATTAGAGAAGCTGGCAATCCAGAAACACCAATGGGCACAGAACAAAAAAAGCCTAAGAAAAGCTGACTGTCTAGCCACAGGATTAGGAAAGAGGAAACCTTCACAGACCAAAACTTACAGATAATGAACACATTATTAGAGAAAAAAAAGCTGAGACCCTACCCCTTCCCCCACCAGCAAGTACAGAATGCAGAGTCCAGACTTACACATTTGCACCCTGACGCCTCTTCTCCTACTAGGGTGGTGTCAGAGATGGCCAGATAGGAACCAGCCCTCCCCACCCACTATGTGTCAGTGGAGACCATGTGGGGAGCTTAGACTTCTACCTTCACTTACCTAATGTTGACAAAGCAACTTTCCTCCCCCCAGGATAGTGACAGAGGAATCCAAGATAAGAGTCAGAACTTTCACCATTGCTCAGTGGTATTAAGGCCACTCACACAGTTTCAGTGGAGGCCACATGAGGAGCAGCAACAAGATGCCCCGGTCCTTTCCAGGCAGGGACATATCAGTGGAGGCCTGTTGGGAGCTGGAGTTCCTGTCAATACCCCACATTAAAGAAGTGTTTCCCCCCCACTGTTCTCCTCCATTGGTGTGTATCTCTGTTCTTGTGCCAGTACTGTGATGTTTTGGTTACTATAGCCTTGTAGTATAGCTTAAAGTCTGGTAAACTGATGCCTCCTGATTTATTCTTTTTGCTTAAGGTCTTTGGGGTCTTTTTTAGTTCCATATAACTGCTTGTGGAAGCATTTTTAATGATACCTTCTTTGTTAGGCAATTCCAACATCTGATTCACGTTGTCTTTTCTCGTTGAAATTGTGACTTTCCTGGTTCTTGGCCTTGTATGTGATTTCCAATTGCATCCTACTCTTTTGGACATTAAATTATGAGACTCTGGCTGGATTCACAGGGTGATTGTTGGTTGGTTGAACCATGGAAAAAATATGATCCCTGTCTGAGGAGGGCAAACCTTCCCAGAGCAGAGCATTTGTGGAGGTGCCTGGCTCTGGCAGAACTATAGAGCAGGGTGGACATGGAGAACTCTTCCTCCTTCTGGCTCCCTTCTCTACCCACCACCCACATGGAGAACCCTTCCTCTCCCTGGCTCCCTTCCCTCTTATTCTGATGAAACCACTTTCAAGTAAGTATAGTGATGGATAATATATATAGATGCACACCTGCATTTTCATACAGCTGAGAACTATTCTTAAGGCTCCCCCTCAGTGACTGATTGGCTGACTGGACCCCCTCTTTGGTCCAGGGGATACCCTAAAACTGAGTTGCTAACCATGAGAAGGAGATCAGGCATGTCTCATGTCCCCCTCCCTCTTTAGAGTTGCCATTGTGATTCATCACATTTTGAGGCCTAGGGCTATGAAGACACCCCTGCAGGGCCTCAGTATGTACAACCAATCACCTGAGTCTGGGCATATACCTGGTAGTTTGTCTCTGATTAACAGACCCTTATTTCCAGGTCTATTATTGGACAGAGCCTAGCTCTTTCAGCCAATCATCAGCTAAAGGATCTTTAAAACCACCTATAACCTAATAAGTCCCCCACTTCCTTTGACATGTCCTGCCTTTGGGGCCCAAACCAATGTATGTCTTCCATGTATTGATTTAGGACTTTAGCTATAATTCCTGTCTCCCCCAAATGAAAAAAACCAAACTGTAACCCAACCACAGGGAGACCATTTGCTCAAGGCTTATTGGAGTATGGGTCCAGGTCACAGTCCTCAAATTTGGCTCAGAATAAACCTCTTTAAATTATTTTACTGAGTATGACTGCTTTTCCACTGACAGAGGTCCAAAGACTATGTCTATAGTGGGGCTTCAGGCTGCAAGAGGAACATTCCCCAGGCTGCCCTGGGGTGTTGGGCTGTGCTCTGGGACAGAGGCTGTGCTCCCCCTGCATGTTTGCAGACACAGGGAAAGGCATGGATTGATTTGTGTGGGGAGGGTGTTGATACAGCAAGCAGAAGGTGAGGGCTGCAGAGTCTGTGGTGCCCTGAGGGGCTGCCTCCAGGAGACTGCCGTGCCTAGGGAAGACTGGTGAAGAGGCCAATGCTGCACTCTGGCTGCCACCCATAGGGAGGAGGGCATGGAAGTGCCCCATGTTGTAGCTTTGCTCCTGGGCTTTCAGTTAAGAAGGAAGCCTGCTCAGTTAGTGAAAGCTGCTGCCCTCCCTGTGGGCCGAGAGTTTTAAACAAACCTAATGGGTTGCTCCTTTGAGAAAAGACTAGACGTAGGTGACTTGAATTGATCTGAAAAGACTCTTCGGTAGACTCAAACAGCAGTGATCTGACCTCTGAGAGGCACTAATGACAATTTGAGCTTGTGCCTTTCCCCGGCAAAGGCAGGGGATTTAAATGTTAGGCTAGTGTAGGGTGAGGGGAATGAAGCCCAGGAAGTGACCCTGCTCCCCTCCCTCCTCTTTTACAGAGCATGTGGGGTGACCAGAGGAGCAACTTTCTTTTAGGATGGCAGGGCTGCCTTTTAGGGCATCCCAGCAGGTGCTGGGGTTTTGTGTAATTTCTGGAAGAGGGGCTGTCTGGGAGCATACCCCCCTGAAAAGCTGAGACGGGACATTGGCGGGGGTGCTGTTATAATTAGAGCTCAAACAGTGGATTCTAGGTTTCTTACAGCTCCCGAATTCTATGGCTCTGAATGGCTTCTTTACATTAGTGGTCTCAAGCTGAGGGACTGAATCTACAAAGGGAAAGCGACTAGACCATCTACAATAATAGAACTCTGACCCATAGCCTACAGCCACCTTCCAGTAAGTAAGCCTTGCAGGACGCCAAATTGCTGCGTCTAGTGATAATCTGAGATGCTAAACAATAACTTCTGTAACAGATGCCCCAAACCAGCTAGGACTTGATTAATAACTTAAGCTTTCCTAATTTTTGGCACTGCTTCCAACTTAGGACCAACCAGAGAAAGTCCTAATCGATCCCACAGGAGGCTCTGCTTCTAGTCAGCCCCTGACAGCACCCCCACACTCCCACCTGCCAGGCAGGCACACCTGGGTCCTCCACTTTCCCCCATCGTAATGCGTTTCCACTCTTCTGTCTGCCTTGAGTCTCTGCCAAAGGCAGGGCTGGCATCTGACACTTTTGCTAGAGCAAGCTCTGAATAAACAGCCCCTGCTTTCTCGTCTGGCAGCTTTCATTTATTTTCCACAGAGCCTATGGAAGCCCAGCCTTCACCTGCTGTTCAGGCCCATGTCCCGTGAAGTCAGTCCCTGTGTACCTCCATCCCACTTGCAGGCAGAGTGTCGTGAGCTCCAGCCCCAGTGTGCAACAAGAAAGCAGCTTCTCCCAATACCCAGGTGCACAGATCGGCTGCATCATTTTTCTAATTTTACTTGCATAATCTTTAGGTATGGGTTGTGTGAAACTATGTCTTTACAATGCATTGATTTATCACAAGGAGCATAATTCTGATGGGGACATAAAAAGCAAAATGTCACTCCTCTACCAACTTTTGTTTAGAGCAGTAATTTTCTTTCTTTCTTTCTTTCTTTTTTTTTTTTTTTGAGACAGAGCCTCAATCCCCCCTCCCGCCCCCCCCATAGAGTGCCATGGCATTATGCTCACAGCAACCTCCTACTCCTGGGCTCAAGCGAGTCTCCTGCCTCCGCCTCCCAAGTAGCTGGGACCACAGGTGCCCGCCACAACGCCCGGCCATTTTTTGGCTGCAGCCGTCATTGTTGTTTTGGCGGGTCCGGGCTGGGGATTCGAACCCGCCACCTTAGGTGTACGTGGCTGGTGCCTTAGCCGGTTGAGCTATAGGTGCCGAGCCTCTTTCTTTCTTTCTTTCTTTTTTTTTTTTTTTTTTTTTTGAGGGGAGCCTCAAGCTATCCCCCTGGGTAGAGTGCCATGGCATCACGCTCATAGCAACCTCCAACTCCTGGGCTCAAGCGAGTCTCCTGCCTCAGCCTCCCAAGTAGCTGGGACCACAGGCGCCCGCCACAATGCCTAGCCATTTTTTGGTTGCAGCCATCATTGTTGTTTGGCGGGCCTGGGCTGGGGATTCGAACCCGCCACCTTAGGTGTATGTGGCTGGCGCCTTAGCCGTTTGAGCCACAGGCGCCGAGCCTAGAGCAGTAATTTTCAATGGATGTGCCACAAAAACTTTTAAAGGTCATTAATTAAATTATTTTTGAAAGAAGTTCAAAGTACAGTAAGTATATATATTTTTTTATTCTTTTTTTTTTTTTGTGACAGAATCTCACTATGTTGCCCTTGGCAGAGTGCTGTGGCATCATAGCTCACAGCTTAGACTCTTAGACTTAAGTAATTCTCTTAGACTTAAATAATTCTCTTGCCTCAGCCTCCCAAGTAGCTGGGACTACAGGTGCCTGCCACAACACCTGGCTAGTTTTTTGTTGCAATTGTCATTGTTTAGCAGGCCCGGGCCAGGTTTTAATCTGCCTGCTGTGGTGTATGTGGCCAGCGCCCTACCCACTGAGCTATGGGCACTGAGCCCTTTTTTACTCTTATTTTTGATCAGCATAATTTAAGTGTGCTGTGGAAGTTTGACTATCTCAAGGATGCTATGAGAGAAAAGAGATTGAAAAACACTGGTTTGGAGCCTCCTGCTCTGTGCCAAACACGGGTACAGAGATGCTCACCATGGCTGTGGCATTCACAGTGTCAGGGGCTGCAGGCATGCATGCAGAATGTCATGTCACAGCATCTACCTGTCCCAGCAGTGTGGACAGAGGGCATAGATGAGTCTGGGGACATCATTGAGGGCTTCTCCAGGAGTGACATTTAGGTGACATCGCAGAGTTTGTGTGGGCTTGGGCTCGGAGGAAAGGCTTCGTCCATCCGCACCATGCTGCATTTTCCATGTCTACATAAGGGGCAGAGAGGGCCAGTCAGGTGTGCATTACAGGTGTATATGGGACTAGTGCCCATATGTGGACAGTATGTGCTGTGTAGTGTAGCATGTGTGTACTAGACGTCCTAGATATAGGTAAAGCCAGGCAGACTACTGATAGACAGAATCCGGCATGAGCAGGGAAACCTGCCTGACCCTTGCTCTTTTTAACTGTCTGTCACCTGACCTGAATAGCTGTTTACCTTTTTTGATTAAAAAAAAATCCTCGAAGCAGTGGTTTCCAGGTGCTAGTTCCTGAATAGTAAAGCTTTCAACGGCTTCCATCAAAACAGATAAAACAGGACAATACACAGTTGGCCCTCTGCATCCATGGGGTCCGCATTCCTGGGTTCAGCCAACTACAGCGGCAGAACTATGAGACAGGGCGGTGGAGGAGGAGGGAGTACTTGGAGGTGGGGTTGGCCTGGTATGCGCTCTGCACCTCACACATTGGGGACGCTAGTGCACATGGAATGGCTGTTTTTGAAAGACTGTTACTCAGAGGAAAAGATATTTGGTTTTTACAAGTCAAAGATATACCGAAGTATAGAGAGCTTCTGAGTTTGCAGAGCTAAGTTCTCTAGTTTTTGATTGACAATAAACACTCTGACTTCCAGAACTGTTTTAGGTTGTGTGGGACTCTGTCCAGGAGGCACCTGCAATGCCTGTGCGCTGCTCATGAAAAGATGAAGAGATTGCCAGCAGGATCTTACAAATAACAACCATCAAAACAAACAAATAAACAAAAAACAACACTGGAATCATGTGTTCTATACAAGGGCTGGACCCAGTCTAAAAACGACATTGTTGAAACTAAAAAGTGAAAACCGGATCTTTTCCATCTGAAAACAGAATAAAAAGCAACCAGATCAGTAAACTGTAGAAGGAATTTAGAGATCATAAAAAGACCACAGAGCAAAAAGTGACTCTCCTGTTTTTAACTTGGATACCTACTATTCTGCCAAAAGACAACTACTAGAATAGTTTTGAATGGGTTCTTCCCCCTGCCCAGTTCCACAAACTCAGAAGCCAGTGTCTAGCTTACTAAAAAAAGAATTGTGCATATTTAAGATGCTGAATGTTTCATAGGAAAGGTGGATGCTGCTATAAAATGCTCTTTAAGTCTTTTGTTTTTAATCCCCTTGTAATGAATGAAACTAAGGGGAATTTCAGGGGACAAAGATGGGATTTGTTGTATGGTGAACAGTTTGTAGTTCAAATGTTTCTGTGTTAAGGAGTAGCCCAGGGGCATTTTTGAAGATGGCTGGCTGTGCTTGTTTTCCCTCATGCTCATAAACTGGTCATAACTCAATAACATGGACGTTCCCTCAGAGGTAGTTGTTAATAATTTTGAAATATCAAGGGTTTTGCAAGGTTCTGATGATCCAAAACCTGCACTGTTGGTTATTATATCAGGACAGACTGAGCTTTCTCTTGCAAACATCCTGAAAGAAAAAGTAATTACTAAATACACAGAGTGGTAACTTGACTGTATATTTTTCATCCTGTGCCACCTTGCTTCATATTAATATTTGATAAAGATTTTAAGTTATGAAACTTCTAAAACAGATGCTCCTTTTGGGGGAAATGGCAAATTTTTAGGATAGAGTGAAACCCTGTATGAACAGTACCAAAGTGTTACTACATGGTAGATGGTGCACTCCATTAATAAAAATGTTAAACTATCCAAAAAATAAAATGTTCGTCTTTAGGATGGCCAAAAAAAAAAATGCTTTGGGGGGACATTTCTTGGGGGCTTGCTGAGTGTGTTCCATGACTGCCTAAGGACTTCCTTGGATTTCTGCACAATTCACTTTTATGTCTGGATTACTCCAGTTGACCTTTCTCCAGGTTTTATTAGTGTAGAGCGGATGTTTGACTTGTTTTAACCTATTAGGGTTTTTCTTTTCACTCTATACTTAAAGTGAAATTTGTTGAAAGAAAAGCAGTGCTAAGTTGGTTGGTTTGGCTTTGGCTTTTTTGACTCTTATTGCCTCCTTTCTAAAAGTTCAGAAAAATATCACCAGTTCAGACTTTTCATGCTGAGGGAGGAGCCTTTGCCTGCTTTCTAATGCCATGACTCAGAGTTTATTTTTTAAACTGGATTTTAAAAATCAGACCACATAACAGTAAGGAGTGAGCTACTTTTTATATACAGCCTATAGTTCTTAATCTAAACTAAGCATTTTCTGTTTCCTCCTTTTGGAAAGAACCTACCTGCTCCAAGCTGCCACACAGTGAGTTGGGTTAGCCTTTGAGCAGAATTACAAGAGAACAATCGTTAACATTCTCCTGAGTTATTCTGAAAAAAAATTTGTTTGCACATTTTGGCTGTAGTATTGCTGATAGATTATACTATAAAAAGGATCATCTCTATTTCTGTATTTATTGATTTTTTTTTTTTTTTTGAGACAGAGCCTCAAGCTGTCCCCCTGGGTAGAATGCCACAGCATCACAGCTCATAGCAACCTCCAACTCCTGGGCTCAAGCAAGTGTCCTGCCTCCTCCTCCCAAGTAGCTGGGACCACAGGCACCTGCCGCAATGCCCAGCTATTTTTTGGTTGCAGCCAGCATTGTTGTTTTGGCAGGCCAGAGCTAGATTTGAACCTGCCACCTTAGGTGGATATTGCTGGCACCTTAGCCACTTGAGCCACAGGTGCCGAGGCTATTGATTTATTTTGAGACCTTGACCATGGTCTTTTTCCCCTTCCACCTCTCTTTGCTGGTAGGAAGTACTATATGTGGTCATGTACTTTGTCCTAATATATTAGAAATCTACAAGTCTATACTTTTCATACTGTTGGATACTTGTAATCAAAGGTTTTACTAGGGTAATGAATACATTTAGTCTTGTTAGAAAAAAAATTGTGTCCATACCAAACATGTATTGCCTTGAATCTTGCCCTTATTCCCTCAATAATATAATGTAAAAACTATTTGCACAGCATTTATAGTATATTTAGTATTGTAAGCAATTCAGAGATGGGAGAATGTGCATAGTTGTCTGCAAATTCTACACCATTGTATTACAGAGATGAGAGCATTTGTGGATTTGCCTGGAGTCAATCCCCCATGAACACCAAGGGATGACTTGTAAGTGTTCTTGGAGCCTCTGATCGGAGACGCAAGGAAAAGGAGCTGCAGACAGGATGATTGATTTGAAGGGAGGTCGAGACTCGCTCAGGTCAGCGACCAGGCCTGACTTTCAAACATTCAGTAAGAATTTAACACAGATACAAAGAAGTGAAGTAAAATTAGGAAGTTACCATTAAGATTACAATTCAGTGTGAAGGCTGAGACACACATATACAATTGATTTTGTTTAGAGTGAAAACATAAAGG
>CAUYTI010160061.1:0-21388 GCA_963575145.1 Galago senegalensis
ATCAGCGTGCAAACAGGTTATTATTATTATTTGAGACAGTCTCATTATGTTGCCCTCAGTACAGTGCTGTGACATCACAGCTCACAGCAACCTCAAACTTTTGGGCTTAAGCAATTCTCTTGCCTCAGCCTCCCAAGTAGCTGGGATTATAGGCACCTACTACAATGCCCAGCTATTTTTTTTTTATTGCAGTTGTCATTGTTGATTAGCTGGCCCAGGCCAGGTTTGAACCTGCCAGCCTTAGTGTACGTGGCCGGCACCATAACCACTGTGCTACAGGCACTGTGCTTGACTGGCTATTTTTAGAGAGGAGGTCTCATTCTGGCTCAAGCTGGTCTCCAACCAGTGAGCTCAGGTCATCTACCTGCCTCGGCCTCCCAACTTCTGGGATTATAGGTATGAACACTGTGCCCAGTGATTCACAATTATTTTTTGTAGCTATATGTGTACTGTTCCATTATATGGGCATGCTCTGATTTATTTGGATTTGACAATTTGGGCAGTTGTCAGTTCCTTAATGTTTTACACAGTGCTGCAGTGAACATCCTTGTACCTACATCTTTGCTCACCTGTCCAAATATTTCCTTAGGATACATTTCCCGGAAGTGGAGGTCCTGGAGTCTCTGAGCCCAGGCATGCACATTTTAAAGGCTTTTGACTTGTATGATCCAATTGCTTTCAGAAAGATCCTGTCATTTTATGAGACTCACAGCAGCAGGGGCAAGAACCAAGGAGTGCTATCTCCTTTAAAATGAATGGTGGGTTTCACTGGCTCAGTGTGTCCTTGCCCTTGTTTTTTTGTTTTCTTGGCAAAGCTCCTGGAGGTTGAGCTCCCTAGAGGTTGCCTCTGGAGTGGTGTGCTCCTTCTCTGTCCCATAGTCTGCCAGGGCCTGTGAGTGGGAGGGTGTCGTGGTGGGTGATGGACAGAAGTTGTGGATTTGACCTCCCTCTCTGCTAGGATGGGCTGGGGCAGAGTCCATGTAAGGGAGGTGGAGAGTGACCCCATGGATGTCACATGGAGTCTCAAGGGAGGAGGTGCAGGGAGGGCAGGGGGCACCGTCAGGGACATGCCTTGGAGCTTCATAGAGCTGTGAGCTGTGGGTGTGAACCCCAGCTCTGCCCCTCCCAGTCCTGTGATCATGCCCAAAGCTACTTGGGCCTAAACCTCTGTGGCCTCTGGAGTGAAATGGGGCTAGGACCACACCCACCTTGGCTTGCCAAGGGGCACACAGCTGAGCCCTTAGCATACCAGATTCTTTCACAAAAGGCAGTTTACAAAAAACATATTAAGAGAACCTAGGAAAATCGGGATTGGCTCAGGCATACCTTGGAATGGATCCATGTCTAGGCAAGAAAGGGGGGTGTTCTCCTCCCTCCCTTGAGCTCTCCTGCCCCCTCCAGGGCAGCCAGCCCTCCTTCTAGCATTAGCTGGAGCTTAGTGTTCCAGATCCTTCTCCAAATAGTAGGCACCAACCAGATCACCCTCCTCCTCATGGGGTGTGCATTCAGCTCCTACCTGGCTTGGTGTCAGTTGCTGCCGGGGAGCAGAGAAGATGGGGGTGGGAACACTCTGTGCCTGTGGGTACAGGAAGGCGTGTGCATGTGAGTAAATGCGAGGTTGGGTGGTGTATGAGCATGTGTGTGTCTACATGAATGTGCAAAAATGTGTGAGTGAGGATAGTAGTGAGCATGTGAATGTGTGTGAACACATGGGTGTGCATGAGCATGACAATATCTGTGAGCATATGAGTGTGAAGATGTGTGAATGTGAATGTGTGTAAACATGAGTGCGTGTGTAAGTGTGATGTGTGAGGATGTATGTGTTTGCATGTGCAAGTGTGAATGTGTATGTGCAAACAATGTGAGTGTGAGCATGTGTGATAGTGTGTGTATATCTGAGTGTGTGTGCACATATGCTCCGGGGTAACACAGAGCAAACGCTTCATTCTTCCAGTTTCCTCCTCTTCTGCAGAGGACCAGGCTCCACTGGGAACTTCCTATAACTGAGGATTCAGACGCCGCCAGGTGGGGCTGCTCTAGCAGCTGCAGAGGTGAGCCCTGGGCAGGTGGCACAGGTGGCAGCTGGCTGTGGAGTGGTGGGTGGGGCGCAGGTGAGCTGGGGGAGTGGGGACAGAACCAGGACCAGGTGGGAACGAATCTCTAGGGTCTCACTGTGCCAGTGAATAGAGAAAGGAGGGCTGTGGGAGGGAGCCAGCAGGACTGAAGCTGGGGTGATACTGGCAAGGGGGGTTCTTGCCCTCCGAGCAGGAAAGAATTCAAGAATCTTCAGACAGGAGAGGTGAGTGGAAGCGGAGAGTTTTATGGAAAGCAGAGCACAGTCTTCAGGAAAGGCAAAGGAACAGACTGATCCAAGGGGGAACAGAGCGACCCCAGAGTTAGGTCCCTCCTTTTATACTAATCCCTAATAATACGCTAAACTGGGGGTGGAATATTCATTAATTTTCTGGGAAAAGGGTGGGAGTTCCTAGAACCAGGAACCCTCCCCTTACTGACCTTACAGGGTAACTTCTGGGAGTTGCCATGGCCTTTGTAATTGTCATGGTGCAAATTGGTGTGATTTTTACAATGTTAATGAGGGTGGTTCATTTAGGGACACTGTTGCCTCAACTGTGCACATGCCCCAATTAAAGAATCCCTTTTTACCTTAGATAAAGATATTATGGCTAAAGTAACAAAGGGGTCGGGTCCTTGTTGGTTACGTTTATCTTAACTGAGCATTTTCACATCCTTGTGACTTTCTTACCCTTTGGTTGCCTCCTCTTGCTCTAACTGCCTGCAAGGCATCTGACTCCTATCTCAGGGGGACAGAGTTAGGAGGTGACGGAGCCTGGCAATGGACCTGGGACTGTGTATTGGGGTCCTGGTGTAAAGGTGCAGTGCTTCCTCTCTGCAGCCCTCACCCCTGAAGTGGTGGAGCCCAACCCTTCCCAGGGAACCTAGAGCAGTGAGTGGGGGCAGGGGTGCCCTATCACAGGCCCACATGGGACCTGCTGACTCACCATGCACGCCCCAGCTCTCGAAGCCCATCTGCTCCTTCTGGGGCACACATGGGACAGGGGAACCATGGGGAAGCCTCCAGTGGTCCCTTTGCCTTTTCCTTGGCAGGCTGCTGTGCAGTAGGAGCAGAACTCTCTGGTCTCAGGATTCCCAAGCTCTTTTCTCTTTTGCTTTCTCGCCTTTAAGATCCACAGGTGGCAGTTGTTTTAACCCTAACGAATGGCACGCCTTCCCTAAGGCCAGTGCTACTTGCTTTAATGGGAGATAGCTTAAGGAAAAGGGGTGAAATATATGGAGAAAACCCCAGATTAATAGCTCAAAGAACGAGCAGGCGTGGACATGATGCATGAACAATATTAACGTGGGAGTGTTTGTAGATTCCCCTCTCCTAGCCTGCTTCCCTGCTCTAGAGAAAAAGATTCTATTGGAGGGGGGCCAGGTCAGTTACTGCCTAAGGAGCAGAGGGATGTGGTGAATCCCTCTTGGGTGGGCTCAGGGACCCGTAGGCTGAAGATACTAGGTCCTAAGGCTCCCAGGCATTACCATGGGAGGGTGGGGGTGAGAGAGAGGGTGAGGATATCCTGGAAGTGGTGCATGTTGCTGCTGGCTGCTGGCCGCTGGCCATGTCATTGGTTAGATTTGTCACCGACCCCTGTTCCCCTTATCCCCACATGCAGAGGAGGCTGGGAAAAAAGTGCTGAGGACACTGTGTCTTCCCTGGATGTCACAAGTCCCTTCTACTGGTCCTCAGCATCTCCCACCTCTCCTCCACAGGGGCCTCCATAGTGTAGCCAGGGACGGCAAACAGTGAGAGCTACTTTCATCCAACCTCTGCAGGCTGAAGCCCACACCCCTTTCCACGCCACACGGCCCACATGACAGCCTCATTTCCTGCCACCTCCTGCCGCATCAGTTCTCTTCTGGGTCCTCAAAAGCACCGTGCTCATTCTTTGCACATGCTATTCCCTTCTCTTGGCCAAGCTGATGCTGTGTCATCCTTTAGTGCACAGACAGAACCTGTTTTTTCAGAGTAGCTTCTCCTGACCCCCTTGGGGAGCCTAGGAGCTCCCCACCTTGAGCTTCTAGAGCAGGCTGCAGTGCCCAGAAAAGCAGTCATCCCTTTGAGTGGCTGTTATTGTCAGTCTTTTTCTCTGGTTGTGACCATGGGGGGAGGGATAGGACTGTTTGCACTGTACCCTTTGTGCCACATCATTTAGCTGATGTTTATTGAGTGAGCAAATGAACACACTTGTGGATTCGCCCATTCCCTAGCAACCCATCAGCTGAATTTATAACTCTCCTGCTGTTCTCCTCACCCAGGTGTTCTAGGTGAGCAGGGCCACTCCCCAAGCTGCCTAGCAGGTCCTGTGTTTGTCTGAGTGCTGCCTTATGTCACAGTAGCTCTGCCACCTACATGCTGTGTGACCTTGGGCAAGTCACACACTCTCTCTGAACTTCTGCTTCTTTATCTGTAAAATAGGATATGAGGAGATCCCTGACTCTCAGACCCAGTTCTGCATGACCCTGAAGAGGTCTGTCTGGGCTGGGAGAGGGGCAGGCAGGACAGCCGGATAGTCCCCCTTCTGTATCCAGAGTGGCTTTGCCTTTGTTTCTTATGCTGGGATTGAATGTAAGATTCCATCTGAAAAATTGGCTGTCCTGCTAAAAGTAGTTAGCAAGTCTCTAAGCTAGAAGACAAAGTGGGTCATAAAGCTCAGCCTGGAGGCCCGTCTCCTCCTCCCCAGTGTGAGGCCCAGCTTGCCAATTCTTAGCTGGGGGACCTTGAGCAAATTATAGAAACTTTCTGTTCCTCTGTAAGCTTGTATGTGAAATAGAGGCAATAATACTGGGGTGATTGTGAGGATAAGATCAGGTAATACATGCCAAGCACTAGGGGCACCTTCTAGGTATTCCCTGAATGCTGGGGGGAGGCTGCAGAGGGCAGGAGGGCCCCTAGGGTGGGTGAGGCAGGAGGTCACTGCCATCCAGGCTGACTCAGGCTGGCTCCCACAGGATGGTGCGTACATGTCTGTGTGCAGTGGCTTTTCAGCATTTTCAGCATGTTTTCATTGAAAGAAGATACTCCTTTCAGATTTCAGAAAACCTCAAAGGTAAGGACTTTTCAGCAGGGGAAGCAAGAAGACCAATTTGCATGAGTATACCTTACAACAGCCTCTGACAGCTTCCCTGACAATACTGGTCTGAAGCCTTGTGGGGGCCCAGGTGGGCAGGGGGCACCCAGGAGGGCAGTACAGGTCTGCTCTGGGTGGTCAAAGACTGTATGTACCAAGCTGGGGCCTCTGGGTTCCCCTTTGCCCACCTGATCCCCTCTGAACCCTCTGATTCTCTCTGGGGCCTAGAGATAGTTGGATGCCCTTGGGACACTTGAAGCCATAGGTTGAGAGGCAGACAGGGGAGCCATGCCCTGGGAAGAAGCATGGGGGTGGGGGGTGGGAGGAGTGGTTCCTGGGCCACCTGTAGCCTGTTGAATCAGAATTTCTGGGGACAGGGTCTGAGAATAAGTTTTTTAAACAGCTTCCCTGATGTGCATTCAGGGTTTAGAACAATGGCTCTCTTTAACCTCCAGAACTTTCCTAATATGGAGACTGGGACACACAGACGGGAAAGAACCCAGAGCCACAGAGCTGCCAACCAGCAGAAGCAATTCCCCTGATGCCCACAGCAGGGGCTTCCTTGTTGGGTCTTGGCTCTCATCATGTGGAATTTTCCGTAGGGACACAGATCCCAGTTCACGCTAGAGGCTCTCAGAAACCACTATTTTCTGCCAGAAACTCAGGTCATCGCCCACTTTAGTGGAAAGGAAATAGTCTGTGGAGTAAGGGGTGTCTGCCATGCCCCCTGCCACCCACCCTCAGATCCTCTGAGCCTCTGTGTATTACTTTTCCTGTCCAGTGCTGGTCAGTGGGTGCCTGGCAGGGCCTGCTCACCAACAGATGTCCCTGCAAACCTGCCACGAGGCAGGCCGCTGGGAGGATGAGGGACATGGAGGAAGGGGGAGAGGCTGCCTCTGAGCCAGTGAGACCAGGTGGATACTGGCCTATTAGCAGGGAGCAAGGCATTTCTCTACCAAGAGAGTCATGGATACCAAGTAGACTGTGCAACTCTGAGCTCTTCAATCTGCCGAAATGGGGGCCTTCCTTGCACATCCTTCGCCTCTCCCTGCTGAGGCTTGGAAGCTCAGCCCAGAAGGTTCTTCTTGTCTGAGTAAGCCAAGTCCAGAGAAAGTGTCTGTGGTTGCCTGTGGAAAGAGGAACCTCTTTGTGGGTATTTCCTTCAACAACAAGGACAATGAGCATGCTGAGTTCATTTATTGAGTCTCAGTGTGTGCCCATCTCCGTGCACACAGATACAAGGTCACACCTTTTTTTTTTTTTTTTTTTTGAGACAGAGTCTCAAGCTGTTGCCCTGGGTAGAGTACCGTGGCATCACAGCTCACAGCAACCTACAGCTCTTGGACTTAAGTGATTCTCTTGCCTCAGCCTCTCAAGTAGCTGGGACTATAGGTGCCTGCCACAATGCCCTGCTATTTTTTGGTTGCAGTTGTTTAGCTGGCCTGGGGCTGGGTTCAAACCCAACAGGTATAAGTGGCTGGTGCCGTAACCACTGTGCTAATTACACCATTACTGTCACTGTCTTTGTTGCTATTGTTGGACATGTAACAGTAATAGCAGATAGTAATAGTAATCGGGCACCTGCCCACTGCCAACAGCCAGGCACCGGGCCAAGCACTGTCCACAGATGATTTCATCTCACAAACAATTCTACATTACCAGGATCTGTTATTATTCCCATTTTGTAGGTGAAGAAAAAGAGGCTCAGAGAGATAAAGTAGATTGTCCAGGGTCACACAAAGGCATCCAGGAACATGGCCCTTGAACCCAGGTCTCCCTATTCTGGAACTAAGTTCTTAGCCACAATGTTATGCTGCCTCTCACATTTATTTCTCTCTGCCAGATGTGTGGGCATTTGCTTTTCTCTGCTATACATTTTAGCATCTTTGCCTGAAGCTCTCTGGGTGCCAGCTCTGGACTCTATTCCTTGGAGTCAGACATAGCAGCTCTGTCCGCTGCCTTTTTGAAATAAAGTGTGACAGTCATAACGTGACATCATGGTATCTCTCGACAGCCCAGTTTGCCATTCTGATCAATGAGTTGGTCCCACAATGCAAGAACTGTGGTCCAGACTACTAGGAACATGATTCTATTTCTTTTTTTCTTCTTTTTGATACAGAGTTTCAAGCTGTTGCCCTGGGTAGAGTGCTGTGGTGCCATAGCTCATAGCAACCTCCAACTCTTGGTCTCAAGTGATCCTTTTGCCTCAGTTTTTCTGTTTTTAGTAGAGACAGGGTCTTGCTTTTTGGCTCAGGCTGGTTTCGAACTGCTGAGCTCAGGCAATCCACCCACCTCAGCCTCCCAGAGTGCTAGGATTACAGGTATGAGCCACCTCGCCTGGCAGTAGGAACAACCATGGGGATATATTCTGAGAGATGTGTCACTAGGCAACTTCATCCTGTGTGAACGTCATAGGGTGCACTCACACAAACCTGGGGTAGCCCCCACACCTGGCCTACATGGTGTGGCCGGTGGCTCTGACGCTACAAACCTGTACAGTGTCTACTGTACTGAGTGTTGTGTGTGTAGTGCACTGCCCTCTGACATCACGATGGCTCTGACGTCGCTTGGTGACAGGAACTTTTCCACTCCATGATAATCTTCTGGGGACCAGTTTTGGATATGTGGTCCCTTGTTCAAAACATCATTATGTGACTGTAGATTGTTTCAAGGAGAAAAGCAAACAACACAAATGAAAGATGGATGGAATCCCAGCGCTTTGGAAGGCCGACATGGAGAATTGTTTGAGGCCAGGAGTTTGAGACCAGCCTTGGCAATAGAGAGAGATCCTATCTCTTAAGAAAAAAAAAAAAAAGATGGATGAGGAAGAATACATTTTGTGAAAATTCCGGAGAAAAGACATTGAGGTCTTAGTGGGCTACCAGTGGAGCATTAATCAGCTGCTGTCTTAAAAACCTCCTTAGTAGGCTCCGCGCCTATAGCTCAACCGGCTAAGGCACCAGCCACGTACACCTAAGGTGGTGGGTTCAAATCCCCAGCCCGGACCCGCCAGACAACAATGACAGTTGCAACCAAAAAATAGCTGGGCGTTGTGGCGGGCGCCTGTGGTCCCAGCTACTTGGGAGGCGGAGGCAAGAGACTCGCTTGAGCCCAGGAGTTGGAGGTCCTGTGAGCTGTAATGCCACGGCACTCTATCCAGGGGGACAGCTTGAGGCTCTGTCTCAAAAAAAAAAAAAAAAAAAAAGATAGGAAAGAGAAGTTTAAAGAGGCTCTTATTTATTAAAAAAAAAAAAAAGATTATGGAGGTAGAAATCAATGCTGTTTATGGGAAATGAAAGGTTACAGTGGCACTTTTACAAGCTGGAAAAATCTCTGTGCTTTTCCAGAGAACCTTGTCCCTTAAATCAACTCTAATTTTTCACACCCCTTAAGCCTCCCAACTCCTCTCTGGAGCCTGATAACCAGGGAGGCAGCTTCCTGTGCATAATCTAATCTCCATAAGCTCAGCTAAATGAGGTGCCTTGTACAGCAGTATTCAGAAGTAATATGCAGGCCTAATTATGAAATCGCCAATTACAAGAGGAAAAGGAATGGATTCCCTCAGATAATGTAAGGGCTTATTCTTTGCTTCTAGATCCTGTGTTCTCAGAGGTAATCCCTGTGGAGCCATCCTTCCTTACTGCCATCTTTTGTAAAACAAAACAAAACAAAACAAAAATACCTTCAAATATAAAAAAACAACAAAAACCAGATAGAGGTAGATCTCCATTATGAACTGTCTGGGTAGGGCCAAAGCACTTCAAACTTCAACAAGGAGTCAACGGGACAAATGCCTCAGGGATATTTATTGCTGTTGAAAAATTCCCCCAATTTTTTTTCTCATCTTCCTTATACTTTTCTATATTTTCTTATAAGGAACAAGTTCTACTTTTCTATTTAGAAAAACTAAAAAGCTATTTATATAGACATACTATTTATTTTTATATAAAGGTTCTGCAAATGTTAACTGAGTGCCACTTAAGTGCCAGCACACTTGTGGCACTGTAGGTACGGTAGTGAACAAAAGTATCTGCTTCAGAAGGGAGATAAGCAATAAACAGTAACTATGTGATTCCAGGTAGTGACAAGGAAAAAAAAGACAAAAACAAAACAAAAAACCCCTCAGTAACAAAAATGGTCAAAAGTACTAAGAACAAAAGTATATTTCTGTTTCTTTTCTTTTCTTTTTTTTTTTGTTTATTGATGGGGATTCATTGAGGGTACAAAGAACCAGGTTACACTGCTTGCATTTGATAGGGTATGTTTCTGTTTCAATGCAAATAAAACAAAAAGGAGTCCTCACATGTTCCACCTCCCATTTCATGGATTTCCATTCCAATGTTAAGCACAATCCCCAGGGACCACTGCAGAGTAGATGAAAGAGCACCAGGAAGTTAGAAGTCAGTTACTCCCCTCTGCCACCTTCGTGATGGCCCAAGATGAGATTATGTGAGTGAACTGGAGAAGACGCCAAACCCTCTCTCCATCTCCGTTTTCTCATCTATAATGTAGGGCATCAAGTTTTTGACATAAGGACCAATTAAGATAATTCATGTTAAGTATTTTGTAAAATATATATAGCCCCATGCAAATGTTACATTTATTCCTAGATATTTTATTATTTTTGATGCTATTTTAAAAGGAATTATTTTCTTAATTTATGACCTTATCTTTATCGGGATGTACAGGTGTGGAAATAGAAACATGACAGGCCTATTTGGAATCAAGCTGACTGAATACTAACACTGAAATTCAGTACTGGCTGGAACTTGATTTTACCTCTATTAAAGATTAAACTAGTCAAATACTGCCTTCTAAAACATGACAGTGATCCTTTTGATAGTAGTGTTCCAGAACTTCTAATGTACTTGCTGAGTGTAATTAAGACTTGCGAAAGAAAAAGAACAAGGAAAGTTACCTAATATAGCAAGTATGTTGCACTGAGCAAGCTTTCAGAACATATTGCATAAAACAGCCTTTTTAAAAAAAGAGTTTCCCTGAATCAAAAGGGACTTGACAGTTTTTTGAGCACTTATGTGCTACAGTATGCTATGAAACTACCAAAAGTTACCTTATTTCATCCCCAAACTCAAGGGTTAAGTAAGTTTCCTAAAATCACGTGGATATTCAACTTTGGAGCAAGACTCCAACATAGATCTGCCTGGCTCTCAGGTCCAGGTACTTTCAACTCTACTCAAAAAAGCTAATATCTACAATTCTCCCAGCAATTTTTTCCTTCGTTGAGACTGAGTCTCATTTTGTCACCCTCAGTAGAGTGCAATGCATCATAGCTCACAGCAACTTCAAACTCTAAGGCTTGAGCAATTGTCTTGCCTCAGCCTCCCAAGTAGCTGGACTACATAGTGCCTGCTACAATGCCCAGCTAGTTTTTCTATTTTTAGTGGAGATGGGGTCTTGTTCTTGCTCAGACTGGTCTTAAACTTCTGAGCTCAAGCAATCTACCTGCCTCCCAGAGTGCTAGGATTATAGGCATGAGCCACCTCCCTGGGCCTAACTCCCATAATTTTGAAGGGTTTTTTTTTGAGATAGACCCTCAAGCTGTAGCCCTGGGTAGAGTGCCATGGCATCACAGCTCACAGCCACCTCCAACTCCTGGGCTCAAGTGATTCCCCTACCTCTGCCTCCCAAGTAGCTAGGACCACAGGCACCCGCCACAACACCTAGCTATTTTTTGGTTGCAGCCATCATTGTTGTTTGGCAGGGCTGGGCTGGATTCGAACCCACTAGCTCAGGTGTATATGACTGGCGCCTTAGCTGCTTGAGCCACAGGCACCAAGCCAAGAAGACTAACTTTTTACTATAAAGCCTTTAAAGTAAAGGCTTCTTAAGGTACTTAAGGCTTCTTAAGGTACTTCTTAAATTTGTACCATGTACATATATTATACTTTCTAAACACAGAAAAGGAGAGTGAGGGAGAGAAGGAAAAGTCTAGACTAGCTCTGCCACTCACCAGCTGTAAGATTTGGAACAAGTTGTGTCAGACAATCTTTTGGATTTAGCTTCCTTTACTATAAAATAAAGAGTTAATTTGTTAAAACCCATAAAATAGGGCTAAGCACGGTGGCTCACACGGTTGGTGGATTGCTCAGGAGTTCAAGCCTAGCCCAAATAAGAGTGAGACCCTGGCTCAGCACCTGTAGCTCAAGAGGCTAGGGGGGCCAGCCACATATACTGGAGCTGGCAGGTTTGAATCCAGCTCCTGCCTGCCAAACAACAACTACAACCAAAAAAAAAAAAAAAAATAGCTGGGCGCCTGTAGTCCCAGCTATTTGGGAGGCTGAAGCAAGAGAATCACTTAAGCCTAAGAGTTTGAAGTTGCTGTGAGCTATGATGCCACAGCACTCTACCAATGGCAACAGCTTGAGACTATCTTAAAAAAAAAAAAAAAAAGAGTGAGACTCCATCTCTAAAAAATAGCTGGACATTGTGGCAGGTGCCTATAGTTTCAGCTATTAGGGAGGCTGTGGCAAGAGGATGGTTTGAGCCTGAGAGTTTGAGGTTACTGTAAATTATGACACCATGGAACTCTACCCAGGAAAACATAGTGAGACAGTGTCTCAAAAAATAAAAAAAAAAAATCCATAAAATATGTAACATCAAAAGTAAACCCTAACATAAACTACAGACTTTGCATGATACTCATGTGTTTGTTGGTTCATCAATTGTAACAACTGCTCCACTCTAGAAGGGGATGTAGAGAGTTGAGGGAGTTGTCTGGGGACAGGAGGTATAAGGGAACCCTCTATACTTTTCACTCAGTTTTGCTGTGAACCTAAAACTGCTCTTAAAAAATAGTCTATGCAGGCTCGGTGCCTGTGGCTCAAGTGGCTAAGGCACCAGCCATATACACCTAAGGTTGCAGGTTTGAATCCAGTCTGGGCCGCCAAACAACGACAGCTGCAACCAAAAAATAGCCAGGCGTTGTGGTGGGCGCCTGTGGTCCCAGCTACTTGGGAGGCGGAGGCAGGAGACTCGCTTGAGCCCAGGAGTTGGAGGTTGTTATGAGCTGTGATGCCACAGCACTCTACCCAGGGTGACAGCTTGAGGCTCTGTCTAAAAAAAAAAAAAAAAAAGTCTATGCAAAAAATTAAAAAATCAAGGCTGGGTGTGGTGGTGGCTCACGCCTGTAATCCTAGCACTCTGGGAGGCTGAGGCAGGTGTTCTGGCTGAGCTCACAGGTTCAAGACCAGCCTGGGTAAGTGGGAGACCCCATCTCTAAAAATAGCCAAGCGTTGTGGAGGGGTCCTGTAGTCCCAGCTACACAGGAAGGTGAGACAAGAGAATGGCTTGAGCCCAAGAGTTTGAGATTGCTGTGAGCTATGACACCTAGCACTCTACCAAGGCAGACAAAATGAGACTCTGTCTCAAAAAAAAAAAAAAAAGAAGAAGAAAAGAAATTAAAAAATGAGGTATTATCCTACATTATTTCTAAAATTCCTTCTAGTTCCAAGATTCTAATTTATTGGCTTGGCACCCGCAGCACAGTGGTTATGGCACCAGCCACATACACAGAAGCTGGCGGGTTCAAACCCAGTCTAGGCCAGCTAAACAACAATGACAATTGCAACAAAAAATAGCCGGGCATTGTGGCAGGTGCCTATAGTCCCAGCTACTTGGGAGGCTGAGGCGAGAGAATCGCTTAAGCCCAACAGTTTGAGGTTGCTGTGAGCAGTGATGCCACAACTCTACTGAGGGCGACATTCTGAGACTCTGTCTCAAAAAAAAAAAAAAAAAAATTCTAATTTACTCTGCAAATCTAATTTAAAATTCAGAAAGAGAACTCAACTGCCCAATCTGACAGAAAAATTTTAATTAACAATTTATTAAGATTAGATGGAAGAAAAGACTTGTATAATTAAAACCAAGATTTCCTGAATCTGGAAACGGAGAGATAAAATGGAAATGAGAATGTAGAAAATAAACTAATTAAGTATCTTCTAGTCTTTCCCATCCTAATATTTCTTCTGTTTTTAGGAGAAGTCTTGGGCAAGTATTGTGAAGAATACTAAAAGGGAACATTTCCCTCTATTTAATAATCTGGCCAATCCTCTTAAGAGCAAGAAAACAACCACGCAAAAAAAGAGTTAATAATTGTCTTACCCTGTCTTACACAGAACTGATCTCTGTGCAATCTAGGTCCCTGTTCACCTCTCTTGGCAAAGAAACACCCTACTAAGTCTTCTCATACTAGGGAGGACAAAAGAACTTACACACTCTAGGGAACCCTGGGCAGAGTCAGCAAGAGAGAGGCAGGGAGCCTCTGGACTAAGCTACCTGAGCAGCATATTCTGTTTTAGGCTTAGATCATTTTACCAGGTATAAGGTACATACATAGAAATGAGGAGAATTATTTTTGTAGATGAAGAAAAAGTGGCTATGCCAAGTTTTCAGTTCTATTCAACTGTACCTACATACATGCCTCTATATGGAGAATTTCCACCTGGCCCACCAGAGCTGTTGTAACCACCTGCTCTACTTCCTGCAGGCATGAATGGTATAGACATGAGAGGCCTTCCTTTGTAATTGTTCCCACCATAAAATTTTCATTTATAGAGTTGAAACTATAGTCCTTTAAATATCAAAATTTATTTATTTATTTATTTATTTATTTTTTGAGACAGAGCCTCAAGCTATCCCCCTGGGTAGAGTGCCGTGGCATTACAGTTCACAGCAACCTCCAACTCCTGGGCTCAAGCGAGTCTCTTGCCTCTGCCTCCCAAGTAGCTGTGACCACAGGCGCCCGCCACAACGCCCAGCTATTTTTTGGTTGCTGTTGTCATTGTTCTTTGGCGGGTCCGGGCTGGGGATTCGAACCTGCCACCTTAGGTGTATGTGGCTGGCACCTTAGACGGTTGAGCTATAGACACCAAGCCTTTATATTTTAATGCTTTCAGAAGGAAATATTGCCATTGTGTAATCTCCCCTTTTTAAAGAAAATATACTGGGCAGTGCCTGTGGCTCAGTGGGTAGGGTGCTGGCCCCATATACCGAGGGTGGCGGGTTCAAACCTGGTCCCAGCCAAACTACAAGAAAAAAATAGCCAGGGGTTGTAGCGGGTGCTTGTAGTCCCAGCTACTTGGGAGGCTAAGGCAAGAGAATCGCTTGAGCCCAGGAGTTGGAGGTTGCTGTGAGCTGTGACACTACAGCACTCTACTGAGGGTGATAAAGTAAGACTCTGTCTCTAAAAAAAAAAGAAACGAAAAGAAAATATATTGAATATACCAGCCTCAAATCCTTTGCTTTTTAAATTACTATGCTTTCTTTTCTTTCTTTTTTTTTTTTTAAAGGACAGAGTCTCACTCTGTTGCCTAGACTAGAGTGCCATGGCCTTAGCCTAGATCACAGCAACCTCAAACTCTGGGGCTCAAGCGATCCTCCTGCCTCACCCTCCCAAGTAGCTGTGACTACAGGCACCCACCACAACACCTGACTAATTTTTTTTTCTTTCTTTTTTCTTTTTGTTAGTAGAGATCAGGGTCTTGCTCATGCACAGGTCACTCGTGAACTCATAAGCTCAAAGGATCCTTCTGTGTGGTCTCCCAGAGTAGTAGGATTAAAGGTGTGAGCCACCGTGCCTAGCCTGTTATGTTTGGGGTTGTTTTTCTCTGTCCTTTCTTGTTCCTCTCTGCTGGCATTCTCTTTTTTTTTTTTTTTTTGAGATGGAGCCTCAAGCTATCCCCCCTGGGTAGAGTGCCATGGCATCACGCTCACAGCAACCTCCAACTCCTGGGCTCAAGCGAGTCTCCTGCCTCAGCCTCCCAAGTAACTGGGACTACAGGCGCTGCCACAATGCCTGGGCATTTTTTTTTTTGGTTGCAGCCATCATTGTTGTTTGGCAGGCCCAGGCTGGGGATCTGAACCCGCCACCTTAGGTGTATGTGGCTGGCGCCTTAGCCGCTTGAGCCACAGGCGCCGAGCCAGGCATTCTCTTGTAATTGTACCTTAGTCTAACTTCTGATTTGTTACTTCTACTTCTGCTATGATCTTCAAAGTCAGACAACTAGTTTGACTGGGGTGGTGTATAACTTAAAAGATGACACTGGCTGCTCCACTGAGTAGGCGATGGTGATAATGAACGTAATACCAGATGTCAAATTGGAAATGCCAGGTAAGATGCCAAGATTAAATAGACCCAAAACTCCAAAGAAATACCACATACTATATAAACACTGAACTGTATACTTTAAATGAGTGGACTGCGTGTCATATAAATCTTATCTCAATATATCTGTTAATAAGAAGAAAAAATGAGAGAAAGAAAAAAAAAAGCTGAAAATGTTCCCAATGCTTCTCTAAGTTTAAATACTCTCTTTTTACCCAGTGAGCTGGTGGATCAATTTATCCATCCAGATATTTTCCTTATTTCCTGCCTTTGAGCTGTACTCTATAATTTAGTATTAGCAAAAAGCTAATAAAGATAACACATCCTTTGTTGCTAAATTTTGCAGTGTTTATCATTTTCCTCCAATATACACATTTCCTCTGTTTCCCAACTGCAGCTGGGCTGCCAAAACCTTGTAGAGAATAATTACCCTTCTACATCCCTCTTGGTTTCATGACAGTCTCAATGCTTGGGGCATAATTAAGTGTCTACAGCAAACTAATGTTTTGCTTGCCTCTCCAGGAGGTTTTAAACTCACCAAACTGTTCACCCAACTATGAATGGTTCCGCCTCTACTTTTGGGAGGGCAACAGTAGGAGAAATGGCAGGATTCACTATTTCTAGGTCTCTATTTTTTTTTATAGATAACTCCCCAGACAGAAAGAAATTCTCTGTTTTGTGTCCCCTTAAAAGGAAGTTTATTGATTTCCAAGGAATACTGTTACAGTTCTGTGACTAATTAGTCCTATTTTCAAATCTTTCAAACATTCCACATCCAACCACTTAACAGTTTCTCATTGTGCAATTCCTTAAGTGAGACTTGATCTTTCTGATAGTGGGCACTATTCTCTAATTCAGAACACTTGCTTTCTAGACTACTCTATGTAATTTTTTTTTTTTTTGAAACAGTGTCATTTGTTACCCCGGTAGAGTGCCATGGCATCATAACTCATAGCAACCTCCAACACTTGGGCTCTAGAGATTCTCTTGCCTCAGCCTCCCAAGTAGCTGGGACTACAGGCACTTGCCACAACACCTGGCTATTTTTTTTAGGATGAGATCTCGCTCTGGCTCAGGCCTGAGCTCAATCCACCTGTCTCTGCCTCCCAGAGTGCTAGGACTACAGGTGTGAGCCACTGTACCCAGCCTGTAATTTCTTATTGTTCTATAATGTGAAAAGTTCTTGCCTACAAATATTCAGAATAGGATATAAGACCCATCTTTTCAGGAGTCTATAATTTTCATGCTTTTCACATAGCTACCATGTCATATTTTATCTATGAGGAATTTAATTCCATATTTGTGTGCCAGAATAACTCTATAAAAAATATACTTCATTTTTTAAAAATAGTGAAATTAATAAAAAGGTAGCAAACATTTTACTTTAGAAATAAAGTGAGTGGGGCTGGGCACAGTGGCTCATGCCTCTAATCCCAACACTCTGGGAGGCTGAGGGGGGTGGATTGCCTGAGCTCAGGAGTTCTAGACCAGCCTGAGCTAGAGTGAGACCCTGCCTCTAAAAATAGCCAGGCATTGTGGCAGGCACCTGTTATTCCAGCTACTCAGGAGGCTGAGGAAAGAGAATCACTTGAGCCCAGGAGTTGGAGGTTGCTGTGAGGTACAATGTCATGGCATTCTACCAAGGGTGACAAAGTGAGACTCTGGCTCAAAACAAACAGCTCACAGCAACCTCCAACTCCTGGGCTCAAGAGAGTCTCCTGCCTCAGCCTCCCAAGTAGCTGGGACCACAGGCGCTCGCCACAATGCCCAACTATTTTTTGGTTGCAGACGTCATTGTTATTTGGTGGGCCCGGGCTGGATTTGAACCCACCACCTTAGGTATGTGTGGCTGGCGCCTTAGCCACTTGAGCCACAGGTGTTGAGCCTAGTCACTCTAATTCTTGAAGTACCAGCTAAAAGGCAAAATTATTTTAAAAGACTAAAGAATAAATATATTAGTGACTCAAATTACCAACCTTAAATATATCCTCAACACATCTACTAAGTTCTTCTTCTGTCACCAAAATGGTCCCTGGTACCATGTCACTCTCTGGGATCTCTAGAGAAGAAAAAATAAAATTACTCATACTTAGCACTTCATTGAATAGAAGATACCAAGCCTAAAAAAGAAAGTTCAACTAGAAAGATGCTAAGATCAGAAAACTGACATGGTTATCATCAAATGTTACACCACTCATATATAACACTTCATGAAATCTATGATGCCACTGATCATAAACATGAATTGCTATTTTATATATCAACAAGAAGAAAAAAAATTGCCAATTAACCTATGACACATTATCACTTAGACTTTTAATTTAACTTTTTTGAGACAGAGTCTCACTATGTTGCCCTCAGTAGAGTGCAATGGCGTCACAGCTCACAGCAACCTCAAACTCTTGGGGTTAAGCAATTCTCTTGCCTCAGCCTCCCAAGTAGCTGGGACTATAGGTGCCCACCACAACACCTGGCTATTTTTTTGTTGTAGTTGTCATTGTTGTATTTTAGGAGGCCCGGGCCAGGTTCAAACCCTCCAGCCTCGGTATATGGGGCTGGTGCCCTAACCACTGAGCACAAGCACCACCCAATGCAACATTTCTTAAAAGAGTCCTCCCTTCTACTATTGTCTTCACAATTTTCTTCCAAGTCATAGATGCTCACTTTGCAAGTTTTGATGCTCATTTGTAGGCACAGATAATTTTATGATTGATACCTGGCCAAAAGTGATTGTGAAATGCATCTTGACATCAGAATTGTTAAAATATAAAAAAAGATTTTGGGCAGCGCCTGTGGCTCAAAGGAGTAGGGCACTGGCCCCATATGCTGGAGGTGGCGGGTTCAAACCCAGCCCTGGCCAAAAACTGCAAATATATATATATATATATATATTTCTAAGAAAAAGGTTTTTTTATGTGCTAAAAATGGGCATCATCAAATTGATAAAATATAGTAATTCATCATAAGTGATAAATGTGACAATAACATAAAAAACAAAATAGGCTTGGCACCTTGTGGCTCAAGCGGCTAAGGCGCCAGCCACATACACCTGAGCTGGCAGGTTTGAATTCTGCCCGGGCCCACCAAACAACAATGATGGCGGCAACCAAAATAATAGCCGGGCGTTGTGGCAGGCGCCTGTAGTCCCAACTACTTGGGAGGTGGAGGCAGGAGACTCGCTTGAGCCCAGGAGTTGGAGGTTGCTGTGAGCTGTGATGCCATAGCTCTCTACCCAGGGGGATAGCTTGAGGCTCTGTCTCAAAAAATAAAAAATAAAAAAAATAATGAGGTTTATTCTTTAGATTGTTTTTCCAGTAAAAATGATAGGACTACATAAGATCAGCCATAGTCCTACCTAGTCTTTTTCATTACCGATAGATTGTGTATGCAAAATATGCAGCTGGTTTTACAAATGTAATCTAACACATGAAAAGTGCTTAGCAAATAGATGTTTGATAAATGAATGAGCAAGATCCAAGACAAACATAATTGACCAATAACTGGTTCTTAGACCAGTGTTTAAATTTGATATGTATTTGAATTACCCAGCAGGCCTGTTAACACAGAATGCTGGGCCCCACCCTAGAGTTCCTGATTCAGTTGGTCTAGGGTAGAGTCCAAGTGCTTGCATTTTTAATAAATTTCCGCATGATGGAAATGCTGCTAGTCTTGGGACTACACTTTGAAAACCACTGCTCCAGATGAAAGGAAATACCTAATAAGTTATAAACAAGAAAATAAATAGATTAATAGTGAAGTACAATCTCTTTTTTTTTTTGAGATGTGGTCTCACTTTGTTGCCCAGGCTGGTCTTGATCTCCTGGGGTTCAAACAATACTACTGCTTCAGTTTCCCAAGTAGCTAAGATTACTGGCATGCATCACTATTCCTGGCTAGTATAGTCTTAATAGATGAAATCGGACATGTAAATATTGCTAGATTTGGCTGGAAACCCCTGTAATTCCAGCACTATGAAAACATACTGAAGGAAGTACTAAAAATCAACCTTTGAAGAAATTAAAACCCAAGTAAACCATGGCCAAATCTGGGAAAATTTGAATATCAAAATGAATAACAGGCATGTTTGGGAGCATAATGAATAAAAAAAAAATCTATACTGATCCCTAAATAATTGATTTTTTAAAAGGGATGAAGCAGGGAGAAAGAAAAGCTCTTCTTTAAGGAAAATACCAATAAACAACTGAGAAAGAAGAAAAGAAACAAAAAGTTGCCATTTTTAGGCAAACCATCAGTGGTTACCAAACTATCATATAAAAAAGACTACTGGGAAACAAGATATTCACACAGTCTCACAGTCTCATACTATTATCCTACAGGTTACATATTTATTTTAATTAATTGCGGCTTGGCGCCTATAGCTCAACTGGCTAAGGCGCCAGCCATGTACACCTAAGGTGGCGGGTTCAAATCCCCAGCCCGGACCCGCCAAACAACAATGACGGCTGCAACCAAAAAAATAGCTGGGCGTTATGGCGGGCGCCTGTGGTCCCAGCTACTTGGGAGGCGGAGGCAAGAGATTCACTTGAGCCCAGGAGTTGGAGGTTGCTGTGAGCTGTAATGCCACGGCACTCTGCCCAGGGGGACAGCTTGAGGCTCTGTCTCAAAAAAAAAAAAATTAATTAATTAAGGAGGGAAGGGTTTTTGTTTTTTTTTTAGAAACAGAGTTTCATTATGTTGCCCTCTGTAGAGTGCTGTTACATCACAGCTCACAGCAACCTCAAACTCTCGGGCTTAAGCGACTCTCTCGCCCCAGCCTCCCAAGTAGCTGGGACTACAGGCACCTGCCATAATGCCTGGCTATTGTTTTGTTGTAGTTGTCATTGTTGTTTAGCAGACCCAGGCCGGGTTTGAATCCACCAGCCCCAGTATATATGGTTGGCACCCTAACAACTGAACATAGGCACCAAGCCGAGGGAAGGTATTTTTAAAATGAAAATATCTTTATACCACCTTTATCAAATGATCAAACTCAAACGTTACTAGTAATAGAATTAATTGAAAACATCTGACCCTTGGCTGTGCACCTGTAGCTCAACCGGCTAAGGTGCCAGTCATGTACACCAAAGCTGGCAGGTTGGAATCCAGCCCGGGCCTGCCAAACAACAACCACAACTACAATCAAAAAATAGCCAGGCATTGTGGTGGGTGACGCCATGGCACTCTACCCAGGGCAAGAGCTTGAGGCTCTGTCTCAAAAAATAAATAAATACATTAAATAAGTAAATAAATAAATAATAAAAAAAAGAAAACATGTGCCCCTTGAAGTGATCCACTGAGGGAGAAACACTCATCTATGGAGTATAACCTGTATCTAATCATGAGGAAACAATTGAACAAATACAATTTGAGGAATATTCTATAATTCTATAACCTAGGCTCTTCAAAAATGTCTTTGTAAAAGACAAAAGACTACAAAACTATTCTATATTAAAGAAGACTAAAAAGACATAAAAAGTAAACACAATGCATGATTCTTGATTGGATTCTAGATTTTTTTAAAAAGCCACATAAGAAATTATTGAGACAATTATAGAAATTTGAATATAATTTGTATATTAGATAATAGTAAATTCTATCCATGTTAAATTTCTAGAGTATAATAACTACATGGTGGTAATGTAGGAAACTGACAGCTTTCCTTGGAGATGCATCCTGAAGTATTTAGATGTGAAATGTCATGATACCTACAACTCTCAAATGCTTAATAAAAAATATGTTTGGGTAGAGCACAGTGGCTTACACATATAATCCCAGAACCTTAGGAGGCTGAGGCAGGAAGACTGCTTTAGGTCAGGAGTTTGAGACCAGTCTGAGCATCATGGTGAGACTATGTCTCTATCAAAAACAGAATAAATGGCTCAGCGCCTATAGCTCAACCGGCTAAGGCGCCAGCCACATACACCTAAGGTGGCGGGTTCGAGTCCAGCCGGGATCCGCCAAACAACAATGACGGCTGCAACCAAAAAATAGCTGGGCATTGTGGTGGGCGCCTGTGGTCCCAGCTACTTGGGAGGCGGAGGCAGGAGACTCGCTTGAGCCCAGGAGTTGGAGGTTGCTGTGAGCTGTAATGCCATGGCACTCTACCCAGGGGGAC
>CAUYTI010160066.1:0-63351 GCA_963575145.1 Galago senegalensis
ACGGCCCACTGGGGATCTTGACTCAAAGAACCCACAGTCTTCCAAAATCTCTCATGTCTCAAAGGAAAGTCATCCCTCTATCTTCCCCCGTTCCACCTCCCTCTTACTCCTTTATATCTTTTTTTTTTTTTTTTTTTTTGATATGGAGCCTCAAGCTGTCCCCCTGGGTAGAGTGCTGTGGCATTACAGCTCACAGCAACCTCCAACTCCTGGGCTCAAGCAAGTCTCTTGCCTCTGCCTCCCAAGTAGCTGGGACCACAGGCGCCCGCCGCAACGCCCAGCTATTTTTTGGTTGCAGCTGTCATTGTTTGGTGGGTCCGGGCTGGGGATGCAAACCCGCCACCTTAGGTGTACGTGGCTGGCGCCTTAGCTGGTTGAGTTATAGGCGCCGAGCCACTCCTTTATATCTTAACCGCTCTGCTGTTCTTCATCCAACCAGGCCTCCCATTCCCCCTCTGGTTATTCTATGGCCAAATCCTTCTACTTGGCCCTCATAAGAGCTTCTGAACACGACTTCTCCTATCACAGGAGGTTCTTTCCTCATTCCCCCCACTCAGACATCACAGGCTTTTTTTCGATCACCATGTTAAATAAATATATAAGTGAAAAAGACAGAAAGATTTTTGTAGACTGGGGTCACATTGCTTACATTATTCTGTAAACTTATTTTTTTCTACTTAACAATACGTTGTCAAAATCTAAGTCAATTTATATTCAAGCATAATATTTTTCAAACAGTAGAACTTCCATAGTTGATACCCCACCCTGCATTGACCACCTCCTTAAGTTGACCTAAATTTCATAGACCAGACATGCACCACATGTGTGTATTAGCACAGTAGACCTGGTTCTTGATGTTGACTACCTCCATAGGTTTGCTAGTTTGTTACAGTCCCGTGGGTGGTTGACTGATAGACGTCCTACTGTATTATGATGGTTGAGGACTTTGGATTTTGCCTTCTGTTGTTCAGACAGAGTTTTCATGGCCTTTTTCTCCTTTTTAGTTCATGGGGACTTGACTTCCCATGCAGGAAAGCGGAAAAAAGCATTATGCTGAAGAGATGGCATCTCCTGTACTCTGGTGACCCAAATTCCATTAGGAACTATTGCTGTTAGGGTCTCACAGAAAAGCAATGTCATGGAGAATAAGCACGCTTATTGAAATTGTATTTTAAATAAAGGTGACCATTTGCTCGCTCAGGCAAAATGGTGAGCTTCTTTATTTACTGTTGGTTTATACAGTCAATTTTGCACATGCACGCTATACATCAATGACCTCATTAATATTCATTACAATCCCTCTGTACATGTGCACTGAACATCAGTGATTTCATTAATCCATTTAAACATCTTGTGACTACCTGTGAGTAGCTCCTCCCTAGTAATCTGATAATCCACCCAATATACACCTTTTAACATAACCCTTTCAACATAACCACAGTTTAGCATAACTTAATGGAGAACATGTTGTTAGCCATTACTTCTTTGTTCTTATCTGATGAAGCCTGAGGCTATGGAGGAAAGAGACGGTTTGAAAATCCATCCTACTGGCCTCACTGTTTGGAGGCAGTTACTTTGATCTTTAAACAAGGCATACTAGGGCATACAGAAATTTGTTTGCAAACCTCCACTCCCATGTGGACCTTAAGTCAGGGGGTTTTTACGCTCGCAACTGACCAGGCCAACCTTAGGTCAGGGGGTTTTTAGGCCTGCAACCAACCCGGCCATATGGGATTCTGCCTCAGTTTTTCACAAGTATGCCTGCATAGTCTTTTCACTGCTCTCTCTCAACGTGTTTGGCCAGAGGCATACAGGCCTTTCGCCTATAAGGAACACGGTGCAGTGTGAGGCGGACCTGGATACTGATTACGTGATCTATCCTGGGTGTTTAGCAAATATTTGTTGGAAAGGGCAAAAGTGATATAAGAGGCAGGACTATCAGAGATGTAGGGGCTAGATGAGTTGATAAGAGCAATCACCAGGTCTGGACCAGAGCAGATCAGGGGGCCATTCCCCAAGGACTTGTGGCACTTTGATGAAGACACTGCCGGATGTGTCTTGTTTCTTGACTATGGGAGGTAGTCGGTGACTGGGTGACAGTCTCAGTCTGAGAGTTTTCCCTGGCTGCAGATTCTCAGTGCTAAAATGGGACAGTACCAGGCAAACCAGGCAGTTGGTCACCCTATTCATTGAGTGGCACTCTGTGTTTAAATTCTCCTCTCTTAAATCATTTATGTTGATTCCAGAAGCCATTACCCCACCCCCACCCCAGCCTATTGCTCAAGAGGAAGGCAATGGTGTGATACAGCAGGTGTCACAGCAGAGAAAGGGTTTAATACTGTGTGAGGAGATGAGAGGAATTTCTCAAATCCATGTCCTTGAATATTTGGGAGAAAGGGTTTTTAAATACAGTTTGATGGGTAAAAGGCTAGGCAACTGGGTCTGCTAATTGACGGGATTTGGGGCAGAACCACAGGGGTGCAGAAAATATTTTCTTCGCTGAGTTAGTTCTTGGAGTGGAGGTCACAATACTTGTTGAGTCAGTTCCTTGGTATGTGTCACTGTACTGAGTGGGTCACTGGACCGTGTGGGTCACTGAAATAGGTGGGTCACAACCATGACACTGGAATGTGGGGGCTGCACTATATCTCAAAAACTAGCTTTAGGTTTCACAAGGGTGATGTTATCTACAGAGAAAGTTAGGAATGTCAATGACCACCAGCCATGTGACTCTTAAGTAGCAATTATAGAAAAGCAAATGAGGGGACAGTGACTGATTATTATCAAGCAAACAAGGGGACAGTAGCTGACTATTATCATGATTTTTAGCCAGGCCTGTGCCTTTAGTTAAGCCTAGACCCTTCCTCCAGTTCTTGCCTTGCACCCCTGTATTGGATTGTAAAGGGCAGTTTCAAAGCTTCAAAACAACCATCTCATCCCCCTCTGACTGAGAGAGGAGTTAGATTTTCCAGCCAGAATCCTTTTATATGTGAGAGAAATAAATGTCTACTGTCTCTACACCTCTGTTATTTGGGTTTATTTGTCATTAGTGTCCAAACCGAGTTCTTACTGATACATTAGTACAAATGTGGCACTGCTCACGTTTATTTGCACAAACTCACCATTTTTTTTCTTATTCTGATGTGCAATGATAAAATAAGCCCCTCAAAGTACTACTGTAAGTCTCATGGCAGTACATTTAGCTTATAGAAATGCTTGGCTGCTTGACTTCTTTCAATAATTGATTACATAGTATGATTATTCATTGAAATTTAAAAAAGAATAGGAAGACCCTGGGCCAGGCACAGTGGCTCACGCCTGTAATCCTAGCACTCTGGGAGGCTGAGGCAGGAGGACTGCTTGAGCTCAGAAGTTGGAGACCAACCTGAGCAAGAATGAGGCCCTCTCTCTATTAAAAATAGAGAAAGTTAGCTAGGCATTGTGTCAGGTGCCTATAGTCCCAGCTACTAAGGGAGGCTGAGGCAAGAGGATCTCTCTCTCTTTTTTTTTTTTTAAATACAAGTATATATTTTATTTTTTTTCTTTTTAAAATTTTTATTAAATCATAGCTGTGTACATTAATACAGTCATGGGGTACAATGTGCTGTTTTTATATACAATTTGAAATATTTTCATCAAACTGGTTAATGTAGCCTTCATGAGGATATCTACCCAAGGATCCTTGAGGTTGCTGTCAGCTATGACACCATGGCACTGTACCCAGGGTGTCAGAATGAGACTCTGTCTCAAATAAATAACTTAGGGGGAAAAAAAAGAATAAGAGGACCCATATTCCTTTTAGCACGTGAATGGAAGTCCAGGCCACCAGGCCCCGTTACTGGATTTGAATACAGAGTGGAATCTCTTTGGAACAGGAGTCTAAGAGACAGCATTAACATACACCTCATGGCCAAGTGCATTACATTCAGCCTTCACAGCATGCAATTGTTTTTAGAGACACCATGTGACCTTTGGCATGTCTGCATCTGTGAAATAATAAGCCATTCTTTAAATCAAGATTTTTGCTGCATTACAGATGATGGGAGAGGGTTTAAAAAATTATTATTCTAGTGCTGGCCTGCTTCCCTCTTTCTCTTAAATAATCTGCTTTAGGCATTCAAAGGGTCTACTCATCCCAGAACATGACTATAGCTAATTTGCTGAGAGCCTCTGAACATACCCCAAGCCTGCTTAGGACATCTGCAGGGAAGTTAAATCATTTTAAGTGGAGGAATTAGGCGAATGTTTTCTGCTAAGAAAAAACCCTGTGAATCTTGTTATTCCGCACAAGACTTTTAATGGTAGAAACAAATTATGCTGCAGATATACAAAAGAAAAATAAATCCATCTCATTTTACTAGGAGCTTGGCACTTTTATTTAGAGAATTTATATTTCTCTAAATGCCTTCGTACATTACAGATGCATTTCAAATGTAACTCTGTTAACAGTATCCCACTTAAAAACAGAAAGTGGGGGTTGAAGCCCTGTCGAAGAAATAAAGAAAAGAGAGGATTTACCTAATGAAAGGATGAATCGGAGAGCATAACAAATCTTTTTCTTGGAAAGGTAGAGAAATTCTGATAGGCCTGAGGGATTCTGCATAGAGAAACATTCTCTTGCAAATGGCTTTTATGTCACCACCCATTTCCCTGAGACTTTAACCTGGAAACAGCAGTGGGATTTCTATGTAACGGACCATCATCTACAGTATATACACATTGTGTGTGTATTTGCGTTTTTTAAAATATACTTTCAATTTGTAGATTAAACGCTAAATGCTATTTGATAAACATATGGGATAAAATGGTGAGTTGAGATTATTTGCTAGAGGCAACCTGGGGAATTGTAGCCTATGGGATAAAAGGCAGCTGTAGGGTAGATGCCCCCACATCTGAGTCTGAATTGGCTTTCAAGTAAGTGTTGTGGTGAGGCTCCTGTTGCTGAAAGAGATGTAGTTTTCAACCAAGTAGGCAGAGTTACACATCCCCATTTACTCCTGAACCTTAATGAAAGCCAAGTTAATCTACACTATAATTTGCCTACATTTATTAGCCACCAATTCCATGTAATCTATTTCCTTATTGCTGGGGGACTGTAGGGCAGAGTCTGTTACCACCCCAGTGGAATTCATTCACTTGGAAGATATAAAGTCTATAGACATAGCCAAGTTGATCATAGCAAGGAGTTTTTTTATTACTTGGCTCAAGTACGGAGCACACTGGGGATAGTTCCAGAAGCACTGTGTCTCACAATGAGAGGATTGGGCTGGTTTTACCAACATAGGATGATGAGGCATAATCTGATTGGATCTTGCAATGAGGTGATAGTGGAAAGTAGGATCTGACTGTATCCTGCCATGGAGTGGGCACTAGGGCTCAACCAGATTGGATTCTGGATCCTGCCATATTGTGTCCACTTCTTAATTCAGTCCCCACTCTTTGGGCTAAGCACTTAGGTTCCACCCATGGTTGCATGCCTAGTTCAGCATGCTCAGGTTATGTGACCTGCAACCTGGGTGTCCTCAGCTACTGAAAAACAACACACAAATTTGCTACATAAAACTTGAGCCAGATGAACCTGATGGGGTTACCAGCCCACCTCTGCTTGCAGACATTGCTGGAAGCAGTTCAAACAACAAATAGGTATCTGAACAAAAATGAAACCCACCCTCACTAACCTAATTGCCCTTGTTCTCTGCTATTAGCCAGGCTATCCATTAACTGAGGTGTTAAGTAAAATATTCTGAAAGTATGTTCTTCAAGCTGTGTGCTCTTTCTTTTCTTGAATGGCTTCTGGCCACTGACTTCTTCATGTTGCTGAACCACTACCAGAGGGGTAGGTGAGGAATTGGCCAGTTTGCTCCTAGCTTTTGCATGCTATAGGATCTGATTATCCTGAATGTGTACGTGGCTAGGAGACCAGCCCATGAATCAGACTTCAGTACTGCTGTGTCAGATTCTGGGACTGCTTAGGGTCTTGGTGAGCTCATCTATAAAATAATGTTTCAGAAAAATTGTGAACCGCTAGCTAAGTCCCTTGTCATTGTGAATAAGCATCATGTTCTCCCTCCATGCCGGGTTAGCATTCTTCTTCTTCTTAACATCTAGCTGTGGAAGGATGGTGCCTGGGAGGTTTCAATCTTACATGTTCTCAGAGGGCACCCCAGTGTGACAATGAGCTCATTCTTCCAGGAATGGACTTTCTTGGAATTTGTTTCCTGATCGTGATTCATGGACCTGAAAACCTGGGACCCTAGGGTACTCGGTCTAGCTGGATTTCTCCACTCAGCTAGTTTAGAATGCAGAATTTCATCTTGAGAGAAAGTTCAATGTTTACTGTCCTTTATTCACCCTTTCAAGGATGGCTATGTTGGGCCAGCCAAGCAGCAGCCTTCAGCCTTTAGAGCTTGTTCATAACAGCTACTATATTTATCTCAAGAAGAAGAGAGAATAAAATGTGCGACGTCTCCAACCCCCACCCTCCCTTACAAAAGATTTATCAGAAAAAGTAAAATTCATATTACCCATAGAAAGATCTTAAATTGTTTTGTTTGTGGTTTCTCATTTCCTGAGACTTGAAGAAAGCCTGACCTAGCTTTTTTTTTCTTTTTAATATATTTTATTGGAAAGAGAGAAGGTGGAGTTCTTGTCTCTAAGCAACACGAAAGGGGAGAGAGCCTGTGGTTGTTTCGTTGTTGTATAAACAGTGCAATAATGAAGATAACTAAAATCCTGACCTTTTTCTGTTCCTTCATAAACCGGCCTGAAATGCCAGGTCAGTGTCTGAACATGTTAATATAATGGGAGAGACAACATTCATGCCCAGAACCTTGACCTTCATAAGAAGAGGGAGAATGCTGGTATACTAGTTGTTTTATGTGACTGGGCAGCATAATTATTTTTGGTAGGTTGGAGGCACAATACCCATATAATCTCTATTTCAGATGTTTATTCTAGGACTTTGTTCTTTGGCTCAATTTCAAAAGGATCCTTGACTGATTACTTTGTGCCTATAATTGAAAATTGGGTACAGTGGTATTCTTCAGTATACAGAGGCATTTAAAGACAGGTACGTGAATCTATTTTCCTGTGTAACAGATGAAGAAATCGACCTATTCATTGGTTCAATGTTACCAGATTGAACAGGCTCCAGAACTGTCCCTAGAATTCACTTGTGTTCACAACTTAGAGAGCCTACGTAATGAATTTCCCACAGTGAAATTTCTTTTCTAAAATGTGTAGTAAGCTCAGACATAAGAAGGGGAAAAAAAGGCTTTCATCTAATATTCATTTTATAAATATCGATGGAATGGTTATCTTACACTATCTGGTAGGTAGTAGAAATAAGTTCTTTTGATTTCTTAGCATGGCCTTTGGGGACAAGACTTCTCTCCTTTGCCTCAATACATAGTCATTTTATTCACTTAATCGTGAAGTCAGCCATTTATTCACTCAGTAGACATGTATCGAGCACACAATAGGTGCTAGGTATTGAGTTGAGAGCTGAGAATACCAAGATTCTGAATCAACTAGTCTCTGCTTTGGGGAGCTCAAGACCAAATGAGAGAGAGAAGACCATTGGAACTTATTTGATATGCAACATTAAAACCTCATGCAGGATGTTAAGAAAACACACAAAATGCATTTCTAAGCCAGTTCTAGGATAGAATGTCCATTTGAGAACGACTTCTGGAAGAGGGGACTTGGGTTGTGCCTTATCAGAAGGCATTATCCATATGGATTTTGAAGGGACAGGAGAGGAAAAGGCATTCCAGGCTGATGATTCAGCATCTACAAAGGTGCTGAGTAAGAAATGACGTGTTGTGTGCACAGGCAGCCTGGTAGTGGTGAGATTGAGAGGCAGATGAGGGTAGCTGTTGGCTGAAGAAAGCCCTATTTCCATTTCAGTGATTGCCAAGGGAGTAAAAGGGATTGTGGAGAACTGTGCTGTGGTTTTAAAATCTTCCATTTGAGAGTGACATATTGTCTTCCTGCACATTTTATTGACTGAAGTAAGTCGAGGGGGCTGGGAAGTGCTATCTTTCTATTTTCCCAGAAGGAGGAGAAATGAAATAGCTGTGATTACCACAGCACTGATATTACCAGAAAAACTCAAGAATTAAAATATTTATAGGTGTTGTTTGTTTTCAAAAATCTGGCTCATAAATAACTTCCCCATAAAAAGTACCCTCACTTTGTCCCTTGGGTCATATTTTCAAGTAACTTATTTTGGAGGGAACAATCCTTCTCAGAATGAGACTAGTGTGACTAGTTTTCCTGAAGTGGTCTTCTGGTTCCACCTACTTAAAAAACTGCGGCCGGAGTGGCTCACATCCATAATGCTAGCACTCTGGGAAGCCAAGGTGGAGGTCTTGAGGCCAGGAGTTCAAGACCAGGTGGAGCAAAAGAGAAGGAGTTTTCCTATTTTTCTCTACAAAAAATAGGAAAACTAGCTGGATGTGGTGACAGGAGACTGAGGCAGGAGGATCACTTGAGCCCTGGAGGATGCTTGAGCCCAGGGGTTTGAGGTTGTTGTGAGCTAGGCTGACACCACTATACTCCAGCCCAGGCAACAGAGTCAGACTCTGTGGTCATATTATTTTATAAAAACTTTGGAACTGTGGTCTCCCATTTTTGGTGTATCTATAAAAAGATAATCAATGAAACCCTTAGCTCATCTGTAATGGAAGATGGGTACCCCTGGCTACTACTACATCTTGCCATTTGCCAGGGAGTACTTATTACCCAGTGTTTATTCTGGGTATTTATTAATACTGATCAACTCAGTTGATCAACATATGCCAAAGTTTGTAACTTTCCTCAGATATTCTAAAATTGATACCTCATTAAGTGGGATTAGTTGGAAGCTGAAGTTTTGCATTTGTGTATAATGGCCTCCTAATGAATTGCTTCTTCTGAAGCGTGTTGTGGTATGATGGAAGCTTCTAGAAGAAGTAGGCATAGCCCCATTCAGCTTCTTAAGAGTCTGCTAGAAGAACTTTGTCCTACTTAGAAGAAAATTTCCCACTTCCTGGGGAGAAAGTTTTTCTCCTAAGCAGTACTTTTTTTTTTCCCCATGGACAATGTGAATTACCCCTTTGTCATCAGCAAAACTAGAAAACAACCTTCACTGTAGCCTAACAGTTGTTAGTGAAAAATTCATCCTACAATGTATGTTGTCATCATTGCTAGTTCCATTTATGCCATTCTCCTTGGTTTTTTTATTCTATTCTTTCCCCTTTTGACTTCTGTTACCCTGAACTTTACATTTAAAAAAAAATATTTCTGAGATAAGGTAGAACATAAATATGTTACAGAGGGGAAAAAATTTATGTGTCTCATAACGGACCTCTTCAGCTCTGGAGCTGCCATTCTTGCTGATGGTTCAAAAACAAAACAAAACAAAACCCAAGCAGCTCATTAAAAGTAACTCAGTCTCTTTTAGTAAAAAAATCATCTTTCTACCATGAAATGTTTGGTCTTTCAACGTATAGATTTATTGAGAGAGACATTTTCTTATCTTAAGTTGTTTCTCTCGTTCTCTCTTCTTTCCTCTAATGGTGCTTAGGAGCAAGGAGAGTTCGAGGGGAGGGAGAAGTAGATTTTTACTTATGTTTTAGTGTGAATTTATGTGTGCCTGAGGTATGTAGAGGGAGGTGGTAGGTAGAAATAGGAGTGTATTGTGTTGGAACCACCTGTGAACAATCTAGTTGGCTACCTGAATTTAAAGTTCAACATGTCCCAATGAGACATTATAACCTTAACTTGTGAGTTAATATGACTTGGGAAGTTTTACCCATGGAAGAAAGAGGCAGCCATCTTTGTAGTACCACAGTTCACCTTGAGGAGTACCAGAGTTGCTGTGGCTTCCAAATGGACCTTCTTCCCTACCTACCCAACCCTCATTTTCAGGTCACTGATTCATGTCTCAAAGCTTTAGGATACACATATCAATGAAAGATATTTTAAAAATACAGGGGCTCCCCATACAGCCAGAAGTTAGAACTATCTGCTTGAGAAAGGGGCAGTGTGAGAAAAGGGAAAGATAAGAGTTGCTAGTTTTGTTGATGTCTTAAAGATGGTGACTGATCATAGTCTTGTGGGTGAAACAGGGAGGCTTTTTTTTGGCAAGGAGACGTGTGTCCCTGAGACAAAGGGAATAGGGGATGTTGTACCTGTGTGAATGTTAACTCTCGGATGCGTCCAAGCTCCTTCCATTTCTTGAGAGAACGGTACTTGTTTCCATGTTTGGCTCTAATCTGAGTGGCACTCAGGAGCAAAATCTACATGAGGAACTCCACAGAAGCCGGGTTGAACATTGCTGGTCCACTGGCAAGTTCTTTCCACCGCATGGTAGCATGGACTCATGCTACATGTGACAAGATTTCTACATGGGGTTTGCTTATGAATCTCTGAGCATGTCAAAGCTTTGGCTGCCTCCAGGGCTCTCTGGGGAGCACATATTTGCCAGAGTACCTCCACACAAGCAAGATATAAATTTGCTACTCATTGTGAGGACGGTCACTGAGCTCACATATTCTCTTTGCTCTATCTCCTGCTGAGGCCTCTGGGTACAGGAAAAAGCCATTAAGAAATAAATATAATGTGAGGGTCTCTCATCCAGGATGACTGCTATGAATTGGGCACCTTAACTAAAGTATAAATATGATCTCCCTTTTGTGTTTTCCAGCTAATGACTTAATCCCTCATGCTAGATTAATAAGAAAACTAGTACCTTCTTCCCTGGGGGCTTTACTTCCCTAAGGCAGAATTGTAAAAAAATCTCTAGGGCTGGTGTAGCAAGGGGGTGGGGTTTGGACCCAGACAAGATTCCTTTGAATCCTGTTGCCCCAGAGAGTTGGTATTGGACGTTTGTTCTCTGCAGGCTGAGAAGTGATGCTGGCCCCTTTTGCACTGATGTCCTGGTGGCCTACATCCCTATAGAGGCTGCCCTTGACCTTCCAGTACTGTAAGGCCATCCTGAAAGCTGGAACAAGTCTACCCAACACTTTCTGTTTGGTTTGTGTGGTAGCTAAGCCCTGGGGTGCACGCAGCCAGAGGTGCATAGGTCAGTACTGAGCTAAGCATCTACCCTTCACTCACCCGGACCCATAATTCTCTTTTCTTCTACCAGAAAGCCACCTTTAGGACCTTCATTAAACAAAACAGAAGTTCGAGGGTCTAAAGGTGCAGCAGTGCCCAAACAGACAGGATCAATGTTTCCTGAAGCAACCTAGTAAGTAGATGGGAGGTAGAGAAACAGTGGATAGTGAGAAGAGAAAAGGGCCTAAGGCAGAGTAGCCCTCAATGGGCCTAAGGCAGGGTAGCCTGAGGGCCAAAAAAGAAGGATGGGCAGGGGAAGGTGAACCTTCAAATAGGATCCTTTGACAGCTGGAAGTGTACTCGGTTCCATGAACGAGCATAGAATGACCACCTGCCCCCACCAAATGTTTTCCCAGTAGCTTTGTAATGCTTCAGATTTTCAGGCCAGGAGGACCCAAAGACCAGAACATTATACTCTTTCTGTTCAGCTAACCTTTTTCACCTTTTGAGTTGTGTCCCAGAGGTGGTGGGTTCTTTACAGGATAACAGTGCAGACACTCACCGTCCATCACTAACCTGTCACTTCTGAATTAAACCTCCTGTACGCGTTGCTTTCGATACAACCTGCCCCAATGCCCTGAGCCACCTTCCTGAGCCCCTTATAAAACCCCTCCCTTCAGTTGCTCAGGGTACAGATTCGATGCAGTTCTTCTGTGTCCCAGCTGACATCATCCATTAAAAATTCCCTTTCTTCTTTGGCAATCTACAGGGTCTCAGTCATTGGCTTTCTGTGCAGCGAGTAACCCGAGCCACAACCCCCTTGTGGGTTCAGTAGCAGAAGGAAGTAGGAGAAAAAGTAAGAGAATATGGTCTATTCAAAGAGAATATCATGCTTTAAAAGAGAGGAATGGTCAGCAGGGATAAACAGAGCAGAGGGCTTAAGATAAGGATAAGTGCCCATTGCATTTAGCACTTAGGAGGTGATTCCTGGAAGTGGAAGTGGCACCTACTCTGGGAGTGAAAGGGAAGTGAGGAAATAGATATAGTGAGTGTTGATGTTTCTTCAGATTTCCTCCCGGAAGGGAGGTTAGGAAATAGAATGGAAAAGGATGCACGTATCATGTCAGGAGCGTTTTTGTTCGTTGTCCTTTGCTTGTTAAGATGGGGGCGTCTGATGCAGGAGAATCAGTCAAGTGTGAGTGTTGCAGGTGCAGGAGGCAGAATAATTGATAAAGGGGCGTGGGCCTGGCTACTGAGAAGCAAGTAGGGGCTGGGACGAGGTGGTGAGCTGGGGATTGGGTTTAGAGAGGAGCAAACCTGTCTTTGCAACAGCAAGGAGGAAAGGGTGGATGCTGGGACAGGTGAGGTTGTAGATTTGGTGTGTGTAAGTGGAGGCCCTTTCAGTGCATCTGCAAATAGGAGGAGAGTTGTGTGCTGAGGTCGAGGGGTCAGACAAAGGCACGGTGATGGGCTGGGCACCATTGGTGACTCTGCTATAGTTAATTCAGACGAAGTAGAGGCCTGTTGGTGATCTTTCTCCACTGAATCCAAGTCTCTGCGGGATGTCAGCTGGTATATTGTGGAACGTAGGTACAAATCCATGAGACACACCCCATAGCTCATGTGTGTTCTCTGCTTTTTCCGTATCACATGTACATTTGAACTTCTTAGTACATTTGATTCAAAAACTGTTTATAGGACATCTAGTAGGAGCCAGGATTTGGGGAGTAAATTACGTTGCTACCTTGAAGGATCTTGTCCTCTACCGACATGAAATGCATTTCCAAGGAAAACTGACTTTTTAGAAGGGAGTGTTAGATAATTTGCTTTCTTTGAATAGTCCATGATTTCTTTCCACAAACATAAATAATAAGTAATTGCTTCTTTGGAAATACTGTGCTTTACGAAGAGGGGAAATTAGCATAAAATTAATTAAATGACTACGCAGTAATTACAAATGAAACTCTCTACTTCACGTACTTCACTTTCACAGTGCTTTATACTCATGCTGCTGTATTCAGTATACAGGACATTTTCAGGAACACTGTTTTAATTCTTTCATTTATGCATCATGCAATAACCATAACTTTAATTCTTAAAATTATTGCACATTGGAAAGGAAGGGAAGGGTTAAAAGGTAACATTTATTTGTAACCGAAAGGTGCCAGGTACCTTATATATATTATTTAATGTTCACAAACCCTATGGTGCTCGTAGGATCCCCGTTTTGTAGATGAAGAAGAGACTCAGAGCTTGACTAAAGTCATTTAGCTGGAGAACGTCTGGGTTCAAACTCAGGCCTGCTGCTTCTATAGCTCTTATGATTTTCACGGTGTAGTATTTGCTTGGGGAAGTATTAAAATAATACCTTGCTCTTCTGTAGCCATCCTCTGAAATGAGTAAAAACATCGAAAGATTAAGAGTCTCGTCCCTGGCAGAAGCCACAGCAGAGAAAACTCAACTCTAGCACCCTGGCTTTTGGTCTGTGTCCTTGCCACTGTGACTCCACCATGCGAAGTGAACCTCACCATCACCCAACCACACAGTCACCTCCTAGCGACCCACCAGAGAGTCTAGAGCACTCCTAAGGAAGGGTCCGTGAGTCTGACTTGAGGCAGTGGGTTCGTCCCCGGGAGAATCTGGCTTGCTGGCGTGTCTGGATTCTTGCGGCATCTCTGTGACAGGCACTGATATTCAAGCTTCCCTCATTTCTTCCAGAACAGACAGGTGAACCAAGGGAAGTAATAAACAGGAGACGTCTGCTAAGGGCTGGGGAAGTATTGACAGATTGTGGCCAATTTCAGGAAAAGGCACAGAAATGATAAATGATCTGGAAGGACAGACTCAGGAGGGGGAAATGTGAAAACAGAAGCGACAAGGGTAACAGCCCTAAACAGAAACAAACAAGCCAAACCTCAGCTATGCGTTTCCTGGCCCAGCTCAGGGACTAAATGTGGTCGTTTCCGAGGCAAATTGCCAGCATAATTTGAATTGCGATTTAGAGGCTTAAGCTGTTAAAAAAAAAATCATGAAAGGTTTTTTAGGTTGGACATTAAAAGAAGCCTCCTGAAAAAAACCTCAGGGGACAGACTGATCTTGTGAACTGGCTGTAAAATGTAAAATGGGTGATGTCCCATGATAGGAGACTTTTCACGTCGCGACAAATGATTATTAACTGGAGTTCCACTCCCTTAGATGGGTAAAAATTCTGCAATCAGCTGAGCTGAACTGGACAAAATACTGAGTGTCTATCCTTGGCACCTCATCACCTAAAGGTCCCCTTCCCCTCTTCACTTTCCTGTCTCTCTTTGGTGTCCACATTCTTCACTCTGTCCCCTTATGACACTAGCTGGGACCATCTCTCAAATATTACCCAGCTTTCTGTGTTTAAAACACAAAAGCTTTTGTTGGTGGTGGCGGGTGGGCAAAGTCTCCCTCTGTTGCCCAGATTGGGGTGCCACGGCCTCAACCTAGCTCACAGCAACCTCAAACTCCTGGGTTCAAGCGATCTTCCTACCTCAGCTTCCTGAGTAGCTGGGACTACAGGTGACTGACATGGATGCCTGGCTAATTTTTCTAATTTTGGTAGAGACTCCGATCTCACACTTGCTCAGGCTGGTCTCCAACGCCTGACTTCAAGTGATCCTCCTGCCTTGGCCTCCCAGAGTGCTAGGATTACAGGAGTGGGCCACCACGCCTGGCCTAAAACATGACTCTCTCCTGTCCCGTTTCCTCTAACTTTATTTCATCATGACCAACAACCCAATTCCTGCTATTATTTTATTTTGAGGAATATGATTTTATTTAGCTGATTACATATACACATAAGCTAAACATATTTTTTGCAACTTCAGTGCATTTGGTCAGTTGTTGGCAACAGTGTTCCATCTTGAAAGCACAGAAAAACAAGTTGTTGCATAAGCTGCCCTCATGCCTGAGTCTTTGTAAAAAAACAGAGGGGGAGCTCTTTCATTCCACCTAAAAAACACATTACTCTGCTCATATGTAAGTCTGTCAGGAGGGACGGTTGTTTCACAGCTTTAGAGGAACAATTAATGTTGTCATAGTTTTCAATATTTTAAGCATAAACATTTTCTTTTTTTTTATTAAATCATAGCTGTGTACATTAATGCAATCATGGGGTACAGTGTGGTGTTTTCATATACCATTTGAAATATTTTCATCAAGCTGGTTAACATAGCCTTCATGTCATTTTCTTAGTTATTGTGTTAAGCTGCCCTACATCCTTAGAAGAGGAATCTAAACCTTAACCCAGAAAAATAATCTGAGAAGGGAGCCTGTCTCGATTTGTCTCCCGTTGATTTTCTCACCGGCAAACCCCAGCCTCTGACCTTCTGTTTACTCAGTAAGTATCACGAACAATTTAGGCTGCTGGATATTTATAATTCCCCAAGATACTGAACTTGCAACACGCTCCTAAAACTATAGGAACAGCTCTCTGTTGACAAGTCATTTATTTGTTAAACAAAGCTCATTTTTAATGTATCTTTTATAACTTTTCCTTTAGGAACTGGAATAAGCTCATTCCAATCCTTTCGTGCATTTAAAAAGGAATAATACTGCATTCGGAAAAAAAGGCATCATTCACTATTTTATTAGTTCAGATATTACCCCAGCATCACAGTCTGTTCTGAGTTATGATTAGCACTACGTAGAATAAATATTACTATGGAAACAAATGTTGCTTTGGGACAAAGCACACATTTGAGAAAAAGACAATTCTATGGCGTGCTTTCAAGGCATTTGGTTTTAAATAAGAGAAACCAGCTCTGTTTGACTTAAGCCAGAGTGGAATTGATTAGAGGATGTTGAGGGGCTCCTAAAATCAATGTAAAGATGCCGGAACTAAGTGAGCAGGAACCAGAAGGAGCTGGGTAGCTGGAATCACTGCTGAGGCCATGCCTGGGGCATGCTAAGTCAGCTGCTGCTGGGTCCCATTACTGCCTAAGACCTGTACTGCTGTCCCCTAAAGCCATATCAGTGGGCCATGTACCTGCCAGAGCTGGGGCCTCCCTGTCTACTTTGATCATTAGCTTCAGTTCTTTATTTTATTTTTCTGTTTCAGATTAATATGAAGGTACAATTGGGTTACCATGTTTGCATTTGTTAGGTCAGATCCCTGTTGTAGCTGTGCCCTGTGCCCAGCAGGTGTGCCACATACCCTTCCATTGTGCCCATTAGGGGGAACACACCAATTCCTCCTTTCCCCTCTCTCCTCCCCCCAACTTGAATTGAATTAAATTTTTCTTTTGTGTGGGCATGTATTAGTTCATCTACTAGCTTCATATTGGTATTGACTTCATGGGATTCTTGCTTCTCCATTCTTGTGATACTTTCCTAAAAAGAATGGGTTTCAGCTCCATCCAGGTTGATAGAAAAGATGTAAAGTCTCCATCTTTTTATGGCTGAATAGTACTCCATGGTGTCCATGTACCACAGCTTGTTAATCCATTCACCAGTTGATGGGCACTTGAGTTGTTTCCACATCTTGGCGATTGTAAATTGAGCTGCAATAAACAATCTAGTGCAAATGTCCTCATGATAAAATCTGGCTTCAGTTCTGAAATCAAACCAGCTGAATCCAAACCCCAAGCTTGTAACTTGTGGCTAGGAGGTGGGGCAAGGGTGGAATCTCACCCATCTCTTACCAAGACCTAACCAGGGAATTCCCTAAACACACAAATGTGTCCTCTAAATGCTGGATATCTAAAAATCTTTCACTACTTATCCACGGAAACTTAAATCTAACTCAAGCCAAAACCTCAACACTTTTGATGGTAAGATTTCCAAGCAAGAACAGCCTAATTTGGGCCTATTTAATTAAGTCAGATTTCAGTTTCCCGTATTGTATGGGAATAAACCCAACCATCTCTACCTTTTATACCTCTGGGGCATGCTGGTTGTTTTCTCAGGACTGGCAATTCCACATATACAATTCCATGATGTGAGATTTAGTAACTGTCTTTATGATGGAGTTTTACTCTTTGAGCTAAAGGTATATAAATAAATACCACCAAACATTTGATACATAGTATTATTCTATAAATAATATGTTATATATGTCCCATATTAACACATTTATATAATATCTAATTTTCTGCGATGATAATATATAATTAGATATTAGATATAATTTACAATTATGCATGGAATACATAACCTAGTATCTATATAGCATAACATGTAACTTTGTCTTATTTCTCCTTTTGCTTCATTTCTTTTACCTCTAATTATTTTTTCTCCCATTTTGAAATTCACTAACAGTGTAATAAAATATTATACTCACTGAACAGGTGACTAGAGAGCGGGTTACCATAACATGTAAGTGATTCATCTGGAGTAGTTTTTGTTACCGTGTTCCCTGTTTCTGTCAGTGTAATGGGGAAATTGAAAGTTGGCTGCATATCATTTTAAGCTATTAATACTCTCCATTCTCATTTCCCCATTTTATTTTTATAAAACCCTTTCATTGGCTAATTCAAGACATTAGATGCATTTAATCGAATCATTAATAAGGGGTCAGTGTGTGAATAGTACAAAGCAGAAGAAAAGAGGTGAGAAAGTTTGCAAAAGAAAAGTGGAGATCTAGAAGAATGGGTAGGAAATGCGTGGGGGAGATGCGGTCTCAGTGAAGCACCTGGTAAACCAAGCCAGGCTTCCCGGGGAACACTCCTCTTCCAGCTGGGCTCCACAGGAGATGGGCATCTGGGTGTATCAGTTTTCAGAGTTAAAATGGCCACTATGGGTTGAGGAATAAACCCCCCCATAGGGTTCCTTCTTTACACAGATGGCCTCATTCCCTAATCTGGAGATGGTCCTATATGTACGAAGAGGGAGTTGAAGACCCACTTTATACCAGATCTGTTTTACGGAGAAGCACTTTGTAAAAGCTCTAGCTGACATCACATTCCACAGAGCTTGAGAAAGCCCACCGGGAATCTGGCTTCCCAAGGTGTAGACGTATCCATCTATTTACTATTTGCACATCTGGGTTCCCTTTGTGTATAAATCAGAGGAGAAGGGACTTGTGTGCAATGCTCATGGTTAGGGGCTGTGAAGTCCGAGACCTGGGGCTTAGAAAGCCACAGCCCCACAATGTGCGAGGTGCACATAGGTGTCCATGAATGGGTTACCTGAGCTCTCTAAACCCTTGTGCACTCACTCATCCACAGTGGGGAGAAAGCACAGGATCTATTTCTGAAGGCTGTTGGAAGGATCACAGGAAGGTGAAAAGCTCTGAGGACTTTCCTGGCACACAGTAATTATTATAAAGAGAATATGTTGTTAATCCTTACATGCTTGATAGTTTTATTAAAACTTTCACGTATATTTTCTCCTTTGATCCTCAGACCATCTATGTTGTAGACATTTTTAGTGTCACTGTTATATACATTTTATAAAAAGTGTTAGGCTTACAGATGTTGAAGTGATTGCCTCAGAAATCAGCTGTAATTGTAGATAGTAGGGTTGTCACCAGGTCTTCTGGCATTTGCCTTATTCTCCGTTGTTAACCAGTTTTTTAAAAATCGTCTCTCATTCCATCGGGATACCCCTTTCCTCCAACTCATTTAAATATAAATGGACTCAGAGAGTCGTTTTCTGTGGTAAAGTAGATTAATTACAATATTTTGTTTGGCATCTCAATTACGATCTCACATTTCATGTGGGTTCACACTGCAACTTTGCAATGAAAATAGAACTTCACATTCTGGTGGTTTGATAATGGAGAGTCATCTTCAGATCTGGTCATTTCTTTCTTTTACATTCCATATCCATGCCTGGTTGGGGTGCTGTGTGCTTCATACATGTACCAAGTGTAAAATTTGATGGATTTTGGCATTGTAGGTACGCTCGTGAAGCAGTTAGCACAGCCAAGGTAAGGAACAATTTCATCATGCCCCAAAGTTTCCTGGTGCCCCTGTAATCACCTCTCTTTCCTTCTCACCCCTCCCCCATCTCTAGGCAACCACTGATCTGCTTTAGATAACTATAGATAAGTTCGCATTTTTAAAAACTGTATATACATGAATCACTTAAGATGTACTCTTTTCTGTGTGGTTTCTTTCACTCAGTGTAATTATTTTGAGAATTGTACACATCGCATGTACACCTCTGAGTAGTCCATTCCTTTTTATTGCTGTGTAGTGTGTCACTGTAGGAATATTCTGTCATTGCTTATCTGTTAACCTATTGGTGGACATTGGATTGCTTCTGGGTTTTGCTTATTACAAATAAAGCTAAGTGTGAACGTTGGTCTGCAAATCCTTGTGTGTTTATGAGACTATGTCTGTCTGCCCTAAAGTCTAATGGCCAGGCTATGTGATCAGGTGGGTGTACCATTAACTATTTGCAAAACCGTTGAACAGTTTTCCAAAGTGGTTTCACCATTTTACATTCCCACCAGCAGTGCATGACAGTTTCAGTTTCTCCCCTTTTTTCTGTCCCCTCATAGGTCAGTCTTTTTCATTTTAGGCATTTCAGTGCCTGGGAGTAGTATCCCATAGTGGTTGTAACCTGCATTTCTCCATCATTAATATCTTTGCACGCACCTAAAGACCATGTGCATATCCTCTTTGGCAGAGTGTCTGTTCAAATCTTTTTCTGTTGTTTTTTTTTTAATGGTTCTTTTGTTTTATTATTGAGTGATAAGAATTATTTCTATTTCCTAGTTAAGAGTCTTTTCATTGGCCAAGTTTTATAAATATTTTCTCCCAGTATGTGGGTAGTCTTTTTATTTTCATGGCAGTAATGCATAGGAATTCTTGCTCTGAGGTTTTTCACTCTCCTTCAATGCTTGCCTAGAACATCACACATTGCTAAACACTTCGTACACGACCTCTTCTTCTTTTTCTTCTTCTTCTTTTTTTTTTTTTCTGAGACGGAGTCTCACTTTGTCACCCTCCATAGAGTACCGTGGCATCATAGCTCACAGCAACCTCAAACTCATGGGCTCAAGTGATTCTCTTGCCTCAGCCTCCCTAGTAGCTGGGACTACAGGCACCTGCCACAATGCATAGCTAGTTTTTGTTTAGCAGGCCCTGGCTGGGTTTGAACCCACTGGCCTTGGAGCATGTGGCTAACACCCTAACCACTGAGCTATGAGCACCCCCTAAATTGGATTTCTTTCTTTTTTTTTATTGAATGGTAACTGTGTACATTAATGCACTTCTGGGGTACAGTGTGGTGTTTTCACACACAGTCCGAAACACTTCTATCAAACTGCTTAACATAGCCTTCATGTCATTTTCTTAGTTATTGTGTTAAAACGTTCATATTCTACTCATAGAAAGATTCACTTGTACCCTTGTAAGATGAACCACAGAAGTGAACTCTCGAATCCCCCTCCCTCCACCCATTTCCCCCACCCCCCTCCTTGTATCCTTAGGTTGTTATTAGGTTATCACTTTCATATAAAAGGTTTAAATTAATTTCATAATAGGGGTGTGTACATTGGATACTTTTTCTTCCATTCCTGTGACACTTTGCTAAGAAGAACATTTTCCAGCTCCATCCTTGTGAACATGAAGGATGTAAAGTCTCCTATATGTACACCATGGAATACTATGCAGCCATAAAGAAAGTTGGATTTCTTTAAATCCTTGCACAGTGGTCTTCTGCTTCTATGTGGCCAACCCCCTTGCTACCCTATGTCCACCTTTAAGAATAGAAATGATGCCTGGCTGAGTGCTGAGATGAGCGATGCATTCTGGGAGCTTCTCCTCAGGGGGTCATAGCCACCCGTGGAATCATCCCATTCCTTACCACTCCTAGCACATGCTAACAAGATAGAGCCATCTACATATGAAACATGACCTTAGCAAGATTTTTTCACTGCTGATGAAGAATCTAGTCATTTAAATTTATTTATCAAATAGCTACTATGCATAAGTGGTCTTCTCTATGATTCTAATGATCAAGAGAGAGAATTGAAAGAGCTGGGTACAGACTTCAGAAGAACTTCAGGAGAAAGACACTCCATGCTCATTGCATGATATAAACAGGGCTTGGGTTAGTGTGGGTACAAAGGATATAAGTGATGTTCTGAGATGTAAAAGCCCAACTGTTTAGTTCAGAAAATTTTCTTTTTCTTTTTTTTTCTTTTTGAGACAGACTCTCACCTTTGGTAGTGCCGTGGTGTCACAGCTCACAGTAACCTCAAACTCTTGGGCTGAAGTGATTCTCTTGCCTCAGACTCCCAAGTAGCTGGGACTACAGGTGTCCGCCACAATACCCGGCTATTTTCAGAGTCCAGGTCTTGTTCTGGCTCAGGCTGGTCTCAAACTCCTGAGCTCAAGCAATCCTCCTTATTGGGGGCTTTCTGCTCCTTCATTGAAAATAGATATGAATTTCATTCTGTGACTTATGAACCTTTCAGTGCTCTATTTCCTTCTGAGTTCATACAACTTTCTTTTTTTCAGAGACAGTCTCAGTCTGTTGCCCAGGCTAGAGTGCCATGGCGTCAGCCTAACTCACAGCAACCTCACACTCCTGGGATCAAGTGATTCTCCTGCCTCAGCCTCCCAAATAGCTGGGCCTTTAGGCTCCTATTACAACTCTCAGCTAATTTTTCTATTTTTAGTACAGAAGAAGTCTCACTCTTGCTCAGGCTGGTCTGAAACTTTAGAGCACAACCTATCCTCCTACCTTGGCCTCCCAGAGTACTAGGATTACATGTAAGACCCACTGCACCTGGCCATTTCACACAATTTTTTAAAAAATTATCATTATTTTTTATTAAATTATAACTGTACATTGATACATTTGTGGGGTTCAATGTACTGCTTTGATATACAATGTAAAATTCTTACATTGAACTAAGTAACACATCCATCACAATTATACTCATTTCTTAGTAGTTTTGAAATGTACCATTGCATCATGCATATTAGGTGAGGTTCCCCCCAAATGCCCACCCACCTCCCATAGTCTCCCTCCCCTCCCTTCTCTCTCTTCTTCCCTTCTACTTTCTGGACTATAGTTATGTTTTGCCATTCATATGAATGTGTATATAATTATATGTTGATTTCATAGTAGTATTGAGTACACTGGATACTTCCCTCCCCATTCTTGAGATACTTTACTAAGAAAAATATGTTCCAGCTCCATCCAGGTAAACATTAAAGATGTGAAGTCTCCATTCCTTTTTATGGCTGTATAGTATTCCATGGTGCACATATACCACAATCTATTCATGGGTCAATGGGCACTTGGGCTGCTTCTATGTCTTGGCTATTATGAATTAGGCTGCAATAAACATTCTGGTGCAAATGTCTTTGTTGTAAAATAATTTTTGATCATCTGGGTATTTACCTAGTAGAGGAATTGCAGGATTGAATGATAGGTCTACTTTTAGTTCCTTGCATGTGCTCCAACTTTCCTAAAAGTTTGTATTAGCTTGCATTCCCACCGGCAGTGTAGAAGTGTTCCCTTCTCTCTGCATCCATGCCAACATCTGTAGTTTTGGGATTTTGTGATGTGGGCTAATCTTACTAGAGCTAGATGATATTCAAAGTGGTTTTGATTTGCATTTCTCTGATGATTAAGGATGATGAACATTTTTTCATGTGTTTGTAGGCCATGCGCCTGTCTTCATCAGAGAAGTTTCTGTTGGGGTCCCTTGCCCACATAGAAATGGGGTTATTTGTTCTTTTCTTATTGATTAGTTTGAGTTCTCTGTAGATTCTAGTTATCAAACCTTTGTTGGAAGCATAACCTGCAAAAATCTTCTCCTATTCTGAAGGTTGTCTGTTTGCTTTACTTACTGCGCTCTTGGCTGTGTAAAAGCTTTTTAGTTTGATCAAATCCCAGTAATGTATTTTTGGTGTTGCTTCAATTGCCTGGGGTGGGGGGTCCTCCTCATAAAATATTCTCCCAGGCCAATTTCTTCAAGTGTTTTCCCTGCATTCTTTTCTAGTATTTTTATAGTTTCATGTCTTAAGTTTAATCTTTTATCCAGTGAGAATCAATTTTTGTTAATGGTGAAAAGTGGGGGTCCAGTTTCAGTCTTCTACAGGTCACCAGCTAGTTCACTCAGCAATAAGTAGCTGGGTTCATCTCTTGGTTCTCTATTCTGTTCCATAAATCTACCTCCCTGTTTTTGTGCCAGAACCATGCTGTTTTGATCACTATAGATTTGTAGTATAGCATGAAGTCTGGTAACATGACACCTCCTGATTTGTTCTTATCGCTGAGGAATGTATTTGCTATTTGAGTTTTTTTCTGATTCCATATAAAACAAAGTATTATTTTTTTCAAGTTCTTTAAAGTATGACAACGGTGCTTTAATAGGGATTGCATTAAATCTATAGATTGCTTTGGGTAAAATGGACATTTTAACAATGTTGATTCTTCCTAGCCATGAGCATGGTATGTTTTTTCATTTGTTAACCTCTTCAGCTATTTCTTTTTTTTTTTTTTTTAGAGACAGAGTTTTGCTTTATTGCCCTTGGTAGAGTACTGTGATGTCACTGCTCATAGCAATCTCCAGCTCTTAGGCTTAGGCAATTCTCTTGCCTCAGCCTCCTGAGTAGCTGGGACTACAGGCGCCTGCCATAATGCCTGGTTATTTTGTTGTTGTTGTTGCAGTTTGACTGGGGCTGGGTTCCAACCTGCTACCCTCGGTATGGTATGTGGGGTTGACGCCTTACCCACTGAGCCATAGGCGATGCCCCTGATCTTCAGCTATTTCTTTTTCAGAGTTTCATAGTTCTCTTTGTAGAGATCTTTCACATTTTTTGTTAGGTAAATCCCCAGATATTTCATCTTCTTTGTCACTACTGTGAAAGGAATAGAGTCCTTGACTATATTTTCAGCTTGACTATTGTTGGCATGTACAAAAGCTACTGATTTATAAGTATTGATTTTGTATCCTGAGACACTGCTGTATTCCTTGATCACTTCTAAGAGTTTTGAAGTTGAGTCTCTAGGATTTTTTAGGTATGGGATCATAACATCAATAAAGAGTGAGAGTTTGATCTTCTCTGACCCTATTTGGATACCCTTGATCGCTTTCTCCTGCCTGATTGCGATGGCTAAGACTTTCATTACTATGTTGAATAGCATCATTTATTCTTAGAGGGAAATGATTTATAATGGTTAAAGAATATCAATCTGATGATTATTTTGTGTGAAATTTTCAGACTATGGAATCTCATAAGGTGAAGATACATTTCAGTTTGGGGTAAGCGCAGTTGCAGAATCACTTAGAACTTGGATTCATCCATTCACCATGTTCAGGAATTTCTTAGAATTCCCTTCACAAGTTTGTCCTCCTGTCTCTGCCTTTGCAAATGTTTAATTCTACATTCAGCAGTTGCCACCTCGGGGTAGATTCCTGGCCCACTTTCTTGGCAGTAGGGAAATTCTGATAGAATAACTGAGAAGGATCAGCTCTCTCTGTGTGGCTCCTACAGCCTGTCTTGGCAATCACTGCTCTTGGAAGGCACTTAGCCAGTCTAGACAGGGACAAGTTCTTCGTTGTTTCCAAGATGACCTCTCGAGGGGGACAGTCATCTGTGGCCTTCCCTTAAGTCATGGGTTAACATGCTCACACTTAGCTTTCTTTTTGTACAGAGTTCAATAGTCAATTGTCCCTTGCCATCTGGACGCTGCTCACTAAAGGACATGGAACAAACACATTTCTAATTTTAATTTCTTACTTAGGAAAAAAAAAAAGCATAGGGCACCATTATCATCAAGGCTAAGTTTCTTTTTTCAAAATGAAAACTCTGTCCTTTTTGCTTTCAACCCTCCTTCACAGATATGGATTACACGGTTAAATCAACATGAACTCTCCATTATTTCATCCTATAGAAACGAGCTGCTTTTCATCCTAACAGAGGCTGTGCATTTTATGGTAAATTTTGGGTTCTGAAACAGGTCTTTCTAAGGAAGGAGTAACTGAAAAGAAAGAGAGAGAGAGAGACTTAAAGAAAAAAGCTAGTGTTTGGCTTCCTGAAGGGAGAAAGATTTAACATGAGAGGGTGTGAATCCGAGGGGTGGCTGGTAATAAAACTGGGAGTCTGCAGGAAGGAGTCTTGGAAGATTTTGAAGGTGAATTCCAATTAGAGGATAAAAGAAAAAGAAACCTATTGCTAAAACAAGGTTGTGTGATGATATTTGCAGCTGGGAACATGATTAGAATGCAGAGGCGATAATACAACGCAAGTGGGAAGGGAAGCTTTAAAGAGCTAAATGAATAAAGGGGTAAGGAAAATATTTTAGATCATGTTTAATGAGCTTGAGATAGAATAAGCCAAGAAGCAGAACTGAAATGCACTGAGAAAAAAAAAAAGAGCTTAAATATGCCTCTTCCCTATAATGAGGTGGGGGATGGGGACCGAGGGGAAGATGTCACTCCACAGAGGGCTGCATTCAAGGGATGCCAAGGCATGTGTACCCTGCAGGTGGGAGGTGGACAGAAGTAGGGCTCTTCCCCCATTTTACCCATTTTGCCCTTGTAGCTGCATTTGTGAGTTGATTATACACATGTAAGTGCCTTGAGTTTATTTTTAGCCCTGCTCTACCTGCATCCTGACCCATGTAACTGTGCACTGAGCTGTGGCTGGCTGAGCCGAGCGCAGATTAGCAATGTGACACACCATCAGTTGGTCACCTCCTCGTGGGTACTGGCCCACACACAGGCTGCAGCCCATCCCGCTTCATTGTGGAGGTGAATGTGTTTTATTTCACCAGCAAGATTGGAAACAGGGTGAGGACAAGGACTATTGTCTGTTCCTCTTTGCTTTTCTCCTGGCACCCAACCCATTGCTACAAACATAGCAGCCGAGAAATACTGTCTCATAGTCATTGGAGTTTATGATTCAGTCTTCAGGAGGAAGAGCTTCTGGATGTGGGTAGGGGCAGCTGCAGGAGGATTTCTGTAGCTCTCTGGCTAATTCTGACTGTCTTCTGCATGCAGGGAGTGGGGAGCTGTCAACACTCTCCTGTCTTATGGTTGCACCTAATCAGAGTCAGAGTGGTTATTTTTCTAAGTGATAGAGCTGCAGTGCCCAACCTCCAGGCTGTGGACTGACACCAGTCTGTGGTCCCTTAGGAACTGGGCTGCACAGCAGGACCTGAGCAGCAGGTAAGTGAGGGAAGCTTCATCTGTATTTACAGCCAGTCCCCATCCCTCACATCACTGCCTGAGCTCTGCTTCCTCTCAGATCAGCAGGGGCATTAGATTCTCATAGGAGCAGGAACCCTACTGTTGTGCTCCATATGAGAATCTAATGCCTGATGATTGAGGTGGAGATGCAATGCCCTTGAATCATCCCCAAACCACCTCCCACCCTGTCAGTGGAAAAAAATGTCTTTCATGAAACAGGTCCCTGGTGCCAAAAAAGTTAGGGCCTGCTGCAGAGAGGGACTGAGAGGCTGTCTACTAATTCTGTCTCAATGCTGACAAGTCCATATGGCAGAGGAACTGTTAGGGGAAGGGCCAGAGTCACGGCTTGATGGGGCTGTTCTGGGGCTGGTTACACAACTCGCTTCTCTATGTTTGGGCTCCTAGTAAATGAGTTTTCCAAGACTCAGTGTTTTTTGGATTCAACAGAGATGTTTCATTTCATCAATTTAGAAAATAAGTGTGCTGAGAAGAGCCAAATCTTTCTCTGATTAAAGAAAATAAAATGTGTGGCCAATTAGATACATTACATTCAGATATGTGTGCTTTTATTACAAGTTCTCCATTGTATCAGGGGCGGTAGGTGGTGGTAGTAGTGGTGGTGGTTAGCTCTTTATTTTTTTATTTCCTTTCTTCCTTCCTTCCTTCCTTTTTTTCAGAATCTCACTCTATTGCTCTGGATAGAATTCAGTGGTAGTGGTATAGCTCACAGCAACTTCAAACTCTTAGGTTCAAAGGATCCTCCTGCCTCAGCCTTCTGAGTAGCTGGGACTACAAGTGTGTCTGCCACCATGTCTGGCTAGCTTTTCTACTTTTTTTTCCCAGTAGAGACAGGGTTTTATTCTTGCTCAGGCTGGTCTTGAACTCCTGAACTCAAGCAGTCTCACAAGTGTGAGCCACCATGCCTGGTCCAGCTTTCTCTTAATGATCAATGATCCAGCCTAGGAGGTATAAGTAGGTCTTGGTCTTGGCTGTGAATATTTTGTTCTTGAAATTTTGCTTTCCTCATGTTTAACCTTTGCTCAGCCCTTAGCCTTTTCTGTTTTGTTTTCAATATGAGCACCTCTCAAGCATTTTGTCAGATCATTCCTCATTTAGCCTCTTCCAAATGGTGTTGGGTGTACGGGCATTGCTACACGAGTCACCACTCCTGATGTGGGTGCTACCACTTTCTTTTCTGTTTCTCCATTCCCTCTGGAGTCTTACTCCTCCAATCTTTTTGATTCTGGAGTCCTCTAAGCATAGCAGGGAAGGAATGATTGCTGGAACAACGCTAGGGGTTATGATGAAGAGGAAGGAAGGAAGGAAGGAAGGAAGGAAGGAAGGAAGGAAGGTTGGTTGGTTGGTTGGCTTATGTTAATCTGGGCTGAATTTACAAAGATGGATTGGATTCAGGTAGGTAGAAAACAAGGGAACACCAAGACACTTTTTAGTGTTGGGGGTAGACCTGAGAGAGGCTGCCTAGTGAGAAGACTGGAAAAGTGACCTGAGAAGCTCAATGCCAGATTGTTTTGGCTGCTCCTCCATTGCCAGGACAGCCCAGTGCAAACCTGAGCTGGGGACTGGCATGATGAAGATGAAAGTGAAGGGGTGTAGAACTTGCTTCCTTAAACCACACTGATAAAATGCTCGCAGAATGGTCAATTTACAGGTGACTTTTCTGGCTTATATTCTAAGATGATTTGAAAAATTTGCACCAGTCCTGTGTTTTGTTTTCACCCAATGTCTGAAGCATTGGATCTTGAAAACTTCAACTAGTCATTCCCTCTAAGATACTTAGAAAGTATTTCCTTGTGAATGATATTTGAACTGGGTATGCAAGTGTGTGTTACCTCAGTGCCCAGTGTGGTGGTCAGTTTCTGAGATGGCCCCCGGGATCCCTGTCTTTGGTGTTTACAACTTGGTATGAGCTCCTCCACTTGGGTGTGAGTTAGTTTTAGTAACTAAGTTCTACCAAATGCAATATGGTGAACATCAGGGTGTGTTAATTCCAAGGTTAGGATATAAATAGGCTGTGCCTTCCATTTGGGTGGCCCCTCTCACGTTCTTTCTCTTGGATTCTGGGGGAGGTCACCTACTGTGCTGTAAACAGACTTATGGGGAAGCCCACATAACAAGGATTTGATGTCTTTGGTCAAAAGTCAGCAAGGATGTGAAGCCTGCCAATAGCTCATTACAACCTTGAATGACTGTAGCCCCTGCCAATATCAGGACTACAACCTTGTGAGATACCTTGATCAGAAGACCTAACTAAACTATTCCAAACTGCAAGATAATAAACACTTGCTGTTTTAAGCTACTAAGTTTGATTATTATATAGCAAGAGATAAATAATACATCCACTTGTAGTGGGCTTGTGGGATAAAATTATGGTACGAGCATATGACAAGATATATAGACCAGTCATTAAAGGGATGAAATAGAAGAACTTTTTAATAATATGGGAAAATATTTGCCATATACGATTATTTGACAATTGCAGATGGTTATTGTTTAATTATCATTAAACAACTTTTACTATAAGGGCCAAGATAGATATATAAAAAATACGGAAATTATGTTCACCAACGTATGTGTTAGAAACATGGAATTTATGTTAGTTTATACCTTTTCTACAATGAACATACATTATTTTTAAAACCAAAAGGAAGAAGACAGTATACTCTTATAGACTGCACACACAGGACCAGCCTTAAGCATGGTCCTAGTAGAGTTGTACTTGAGGGTACCAGGACATCTAGGGTGGATTTCTAAACAACCAAAGGCAAACTGGTGGTTAGCACTGTTGAAGCTCAAATTCAACACTGCAGATGGGTCACTTGTTTTTAATAAATATTTGTTATTTACTAGGATCGAGAAATACCTTCTTGCACAGGCAACCTTCAGAACAGCAGAAATGTCCTTGAAGCTTTAGTTGTACTGCTCATTGGTCCAAGGTTGAGGCACCTGCATGGGCACCTTCAGAGAAAGCATGTTTGGCTCACAAAGAGGGTTTTCAGACCACACCTGGTTAATTAGCAAACCAGAGAATATCTGGGAAGATGAAGTGTTTAGGAGCTTGGGACTCGGTTTGAAAATTGCTCTTTTGAACTTGGGGGACACTTAACATTTTCCATACAATTCTTGTGCTAGTTTTCTCAAAGCAGTGAGACACTGGAGCCTACCTGGTGTAGGTGGAGATGAAATCTGTGCACCACAGTTGAATAGCTGTCCTAGCAAAGGGAAATGACCCCATAGAGTTTGCTCCCACTTATGGTGTTAAATTCCTTTAGGATCTGCTCATTTGGGGGAAGACTAGATTGCTCAGAAAGAAGGCTTTTTGAATTTTACGTTTGAGACGAATCACCATCCATCTCTGCTTATAGAATTTTCATCTGTTCCGATGGAATGTAGGTGAAATTGAGAAGTGAAGTATCATCCTCTTTTAGGCAAAAAGAAAAAAACAACCCCAAATAGTACTTCTCATGTTTAAGTTTCTCTAAAATACCAATGCGAAGACCTGTGCAAGTAGTTGAGAGAAAGAGTTTGTACGAGCAACTGGTGGCCAGGTTAACAGAGTGAGTTAGACAGCCTGACAGCCTGGGTGTGTTCCCCAGCCTACCACTCAGTAGCTCTGTGACTTTTGAGTCCTCAGTGTATCTAAAGTACTTGTTTCCTAGATTATTATGAGGCTTGGTTGAATTAATGCTATTATAATGATGTCAGTTATAAGCATGGGCTCCATAAATATACTAATTATTTTGGGGACATCCATGTATTCTTAGTAGAGCTCTTCCCAAAGTCAAGGACCTGGTTGTAGTGAGCAACGTCATCAATGGCTTATAATAAACTGATGGAGTGGGAAGGTAGAGTGCAGTGCAAATTCCACAGTCCTTTGGAAATGGGAAAGACTTTTAAAGCTCATATCATGGAGCTGGAAGAGTTTTTTTGCAATTCCCAGGGAAAGTTCAGAGGAGGGAATGGCTATTATTGTAACTGACCCCAGGCGTCTCTGACCCAGGAAGTTCCTAAGAGCCTTTTACTTGGATCGGGTCAGAGGTCTTTTTTTTTTAAGAGACCGAGAAACATGCTCATGTGGGAACTGGTTAGGAGAGCATCTGGTCATTGCTATTCTTAATTATTCTGGAAGGAGAAAGAGGAACGGTTGAATTACTTTCACGAGAGCTGCAAATTTCAGAAATTTACACCAGTTTCTGCATCTGGGAACCCCCACAAATTATCCAGGTGGTAGAGAAAAAAGTCAGGAAGGAAGATGAAAAAATAGACTACTAACATCTTAGGTTTCTGTTCAGTCTGTTTTGTTAGTATTGGTATCTAGCCTGCCCTTTGTACACTTGGGAGTCTTCTCTCCAATTTCCTTCAAGGGGACTTGATACAAGTTTGGGGCTGGGATGTGTCTTTACTAGTGGACCAAAGGACACTACCAATAGCAGCAGTGATACTCTGTATCACACACTTCATGTTTATCGTGTCAATTAATCTTCATAAGAACCTCAAAAGGAAGAGACTCGAACCTTTGTTTTTACAGATAAGGAATCTGAGGCTCAGAGAGGGGAAGCTGTTTGCTTAAAGTCACACAGCTCAGACCTGCAGGCTGAAGTTTAAACACAGATGTTCCAGAAGTCAAAGCCTAGCCTCTTTCCTTTACTTAATCCAGGGTCTCAGAAGAGGACAGGGGAACAATTTACATCAAAGGAAGTACTTTGCCCAAAACAGCTCTAAGAATTTGTTTGATTGCACTCCTTCCTAAAGCCTGATTTTCACAAAGTGCTCTAGTCAACAGATAACTGAGAGCTATCTTCCTGAATGGAAAATCATTAGAGTAACTTCAAAACCACAGGAAATATAAGGGACTTTAGGGATAAAAGCTTGAAATGATTTGTAGTTACCACTAGGCGTAATAAATGAAATAGTGAGTTTCATTAGTAGGGAGAAGGGAGGGGATATCTAAAACACAACTTTTAAGAGTTAGGAAGACCTAGGAAGATAGTGTGATAGTATAACTAGCTCCCTTGGGGATTTCATCAAGCATTTCTTAGCTACCACACTTTTATTGGGTTTTCAGATGTGTGCATATGTACAATTTTGAAACAAGTTCAATTGTTCAACTGAAGAGAGGTGCCCCGATCTGCTGATGTGCCAATTTCTATTTGGAGCTGAAACAGTGCTATAAAAATAGCTGTAATTTAGGCCCCTCATATATATAATCTGAAGCGGCTGATACCAAGTTAGGTGTTCAATTTTCTTCTTTATTTTATTTCTATACTTAGTTGCTTCGCTATCAGAGTTGTGTAACTGAAAGGTAAGAAAGAGAGAGAGAAAGAGAGAAAGGGAGAAAGAAGGAGGGAAGATATTTTCTCGTCTCCATGTGTGCATTTTATCAACACATCCTCAGCCTGACCTCCCTTGGGAAAAGCGTTTCAAGACAGCCAGAATGATGTCCTTCCTGCCACTACATAATTTTCCAGCTGCCAGGGGAAAACTACATATTGTACCCCAAACAACCACCAAGAGAAAAACGATAACAATCACTCCCTAAGGGCACTTGGCTTCAGCTCCCTCAGAAAGGGCTATAAAAAGGATCTCAAAGTTAGCATTAACTCTGTATTTTAAGAGAGACCAAATGGATTCCTGCCCTTACTTTTTGGAATGGCTGCACTATGCACAGCCTCCAACTTGATTTCGCAAAACGAAGCACAACTGGTCTAAGGGCCCGGGAGCAGGGAGAGCGAGGCAGATCACATCTGGGCTAAGAGTAACCCTAATGGGAAGAGAAGTCTGCAGGGGGGTGTTCACATTTCTTTCTTGGTCCTCCTCCCAAGATGTTCTTATCAAGTGCAAAAGTCCTGTGAACTCCAGAGCAATATGTGTGAAAACCACACGTTTCGATGCAATACAACTCTACACAATTCTTATCTGGAAGCTTGTAAGAAACATGCAATTTTCTTAGAAGCCCCTGAACTGAATGCAAGTGGAACCTTTCCCAACACTTAGCATGCTCTGACTTAACAGCAGTGACCGGTCTCTTCAAGTAGCTGCTATATGAAAATTCACATTTCCCCATACATATATATATATAATTTTTTTTTTTTTTAAAGAACCATCATCCTAAGAGTTTTTGCAAACCGTGTCCCTAAGTGACTCTGCCCTCCCAGGCCTCCTTTAATGGAAAATTCCTTAAAGGAATTGCATTGAGTGAGCTGTTGCAGCTATGCTTGTTCTCAACCCTGCCAGTGAGTTCTGTAAAAAAAAAAAGAAGAAGTGGTTGGCACTATGTTTTTTTTTATCAAATCAAATAGAAAATAATAATTTCCTCAGGATACACATCCTCTCAGAAAAGAAAAAAAAAAAAGAATTCTCGTTTTGACAGATAAAGGAAATGCCTGAACGGAGTCAGTGGAGAGCTTTCTTTGTTTTTTACACTAGCTGCTTTCTTCCAAGGGCGGTGTGGAGAGTTCTTGCACTTGAAAGGGGTCTCTTGAGGTTGTCCGGTTCTCTCCCTGTAGCTTTGAAACCAGCAGATAAGAATCTATCTAATTTCTAAACCTGCCAAGATTGGAGATTGCCCCAAGTCCCTGGGTGCCTCATTCTCGAACTTAACGGCCCTCACTGTCAGGAAACGCTTCTTGGTGCCTAATACAAGCCCCTCGTGTTGCAATTTGTGTCTCGCTCTCTGCAGACAAGTCCTGGGGGAGGTGAAGTCCGTCATCTCCTTGCCATCACCTATATGTCAAGGTCCTTCACCAACCTGCAGCCTCGAGTCAATCACTCCTCACTCTCCCCTCTTCCAGAGTGAAAACACAAGTTTTCTCTCTGTAACTTCTCCTCTGGGGTCTTGAGTCTAACCGGTTTTTAACCTACCACCGTCTACTTCAGCTTCTCACTTCTGAACAGAGTGTCAAAGTCTTAATGGGAAGCTCATCCCAGAGTGGGGGGCCCACCCAGGATGCAATTTTCAGATTTATGTTTCAGGGTCAGAACTCAGCTCGGTTCTGAGCTAACTCAGGGTCACGGGCACGTTTTTTTTGGACTGGCTCCTAAAAATAGTATGGGGGAAATAGTTCTCAGTTTTGTGTGCCTCTGGGAAATGAACTAAAAATTCCCCCACCGAATGTGTTAAAAACAAGAGGCCTGAATCATCTATTTTCAGATCTACACGATGGCTTGATTTATAAAGGTGAAAAATAGACAAGGAAAAATTACTATCAAATTAAAAAAAAAACCCTCACTCCTAGCTTCCTATCTTCTACTGACAATTTGAATAGGAGAGAGATAACTTATTACCCTGAAAGATTAAAATTCTGCATAGATGGGTCCCCTACATGGATGGATGAGACAGATCAAACTGAAGGAAGGAAACTAATGTTGAAAAGTCTTGCAAAGTTCAATGTTATTTTCCATGGAACTATTCATGCTCTTCATTGCTCATCAGTTAAAGCCCAACAGTTAAAGCATCAGTTAAAGCTTCGTAAGGTCATAAAATGGGTGACCAGCTCATATACAGAGGGTGCCAAAAAGTGTCTACCCATTTTAAGAAAGGAAAAGATTGTATGGCGTCTGAGTTCTGTAATTACAAGAGAGACAAGATCCAAGATAACAAACATTACCGGTATATATTGAGTATCCAATTTTAATACAGTTTTTTCCCTTCTTAAAATGTGTATATATTTTTTGGCACTCTCTGTATTCTGCGCCTATTTTGAAATCTATCCAGTGTTCCTAACTCAGGGCTCTATAGTCTATGAAATTTTATTGTGCATGTGCGTGGAACAAATGCTGGCATTATCTTTTCATATATGAAATATAAATTACCGCCCTGCTGGAAGGACAGTTTAGGTAAAATGTCAGTTGGCTCTTGGCAGGACACCCCTACTCTAGAAATATAGTGACACCATTCCAGATTTTTCAAGCATCTTAAATAAAGGAAATTCCAGCTCACCATGAGAAATGCTTTTGTGCAGAGAAAGGAAACAGCCCAAGCTGGTGACTTTTTCTGATAAACAGCTTGCAAATTCAGGGGGAAAAAAATAAGAAGGATCACGGCTGTCAAGAACAGTGGTGATTGACTCCTGAGTCCAAGTGCGCTAAGAAGATTCTTTTTAACATAGATGACAGCACGCTAGGTTGTGAGGTACATATCATTGTTTTAAGAAAATAAATGTTAGTTTCATTGTCAGAATACATACTTCTGTGGAATAGAGAACTTAAGATGTTAGCTAATTCATTTTTATAAATGAGGTCTGGTTGGGTAGGTTGGACAGGTTATTGCCACCTACAAGTGGATAAAAGTGAAAGGAATTTCAGCGTTTTCTGTAAGGTCACAGATGACTCGGTGGTGGGATGATTAATTCACACCTACGTGGGAGTCGGGGGCTAACATCCCATTTCTCTTCTGAAATGCCTTATCAGGGAGTCCTCCACAGACCAAAGGCTTTATGAGGGTTTCCTGGTGTCTTTTGCTTACCATTGCTCGGTGGCGATGCGATTCATCCAAGAAGATAAAAGTACAGACGATAGGGACTGAATCCATCTTGGAGATAGTCTAATTCTTTCTATAGATCAGGCAAATTTGCCCTGTGCAAGGTGATCCAAGATCAGGCACATCTGATTTAAGAGCAAATCAGTGACCACAACTCACATCTCTGGCTGTTCCATTACACCGGCCGGAATCAACGGCAAACGCTCATTCATGGTGTAGTAAAAGTCAAGTTCAAAGTCCATGTAGGCGAGGATGACTCTTTTCTTCTCATAGTCTACACTTCCGCTGCCTATTTGGGGGGTTTCTTGTTTAAAGTATTCATAGACGATACATAAGTTTCCATGTGTTTTTCCTGATAAATCCAAAGTAATTTTTTTCAATGTTATATGTAGGGGCAGATTTCATCTACTGGCATAAAACATTATAATACACTTTTTCCTCTCCTCCTCCCCCAACAAAGGCATTCCACTCTGCATGTCTGAAGCAACTGCTTGCAGAGAACAGGCACCATGTGAAAAAGTAATTACTCCCTTGCCTAAGGAATGAAACTGATTCTATCAGCATGTCCAGGCTTGTGCAGATAACAGTGAGCAAAGCCATGGCTTACGAAGAACACTGGAGGTTTTTTTTTTTTTTTTAACCTTTAGAAAATTCATTCTTTTCTAATGCTTAGGTACGGGGGAAAAAGTGAGTTAAGTACTGTTTGACAGTTTGCTCAATAGAAGCTCTGTTATATCACCTCTCCCAGTCTTCTTTGATATAGAACCAGCCATCTGTATCGATGACTTCTTTCCCCCTTTAATAAGTTGTAAATTGAGCAACATAATTCTTCCCATGTCTGAGGCTAGTCAGCCAGAATACTGTTTTCAGAAATTGGCTGGCTGTGTGTTATAACTTGTCTGTCATCACTTTCTTTCATTACAGTCCTGTGGTTGGTTTTTTGTAGATGTTAAGGGCCTATTCGCTAGTGATTCCCTTAATTTGGGTATACACTCCATATTATCCTGAGCTTATGTTAGACCGGAATGCCACATCTCACAACTGTATCCAGATGAAAGCTAGGCTTGGAAAGGGATCAGTTTGGGGGTTGGCTAAGGTTCCTTTTATATGGCTTTTCTTTTCACGACTGCTAAGATTGGTCCTATCTTTCAAATTCTGTTGTTCTTTTACTTCATAGAAATGAACTGCTCTTGAGTGTTATAGCTCATTCTCCTTTTATTTGTGAATCTATCCTTAATGGATAGATTCTATCCATTCTATCTCTATCTTATTTACTAAGATATACAGTCCAGTGAAAGAAAGGCCTTTCTTTGTGATTATCTTCCTTTAGAACTCTTCAGAAATGGAATGGACACATTTTTAAAGAGCGGACTCTTGGTTAGCAGACGTATTACAAAGAAAAAGCATTTCCATGTTAATTGAATTCATATCAGCATAGGTACTTTCTAAAACTCCTGCTAACATTAAGATTTATTGAAACTACCCTCAGACATTCAGTTTACTGTAGAGAACCCAAAGGAAGCTTAACAGACATAAATGGAAAGTTTATTATTTATTTATTTATTTTGCAGTTTTTTTTGGCTGGAGCCGGATTTGAACCCATCACCTCCAGTATATAGGGGCGGCACCCTACTCCTTTGAGCCACAGGTGCCACCTGAAAGTTTTTGTTTTGTTATCTCTATTATTAGTCTTACTTAAAAAAGTAAAAATGGTCTCTTCGGTATTTGTCCAAAGAGTCGTAGGGGATAAGGGTTTTGTTTTGGAAAAAGCGAGGAATGGTTTAGTTTGTTTGGTGTGGGGGAAATTATTTTAAAAGCGTGAGAGAGACTTTGGATCCTCCTGTAGCAGCAGCCTGCGACTGGCTTGTTTCAGTAGGGAAGTAGGTGCCATTGTATATAAACTAAGGCAAAAGTTAGATGTGCCAGATTTACAGAGCACCTCCCCATTGCTTATGAGATAAAATTTCCCCTAAAACCAGCAAAAAACAGCCAGCTAATCATTACATCTCCTGGTTGGGGTGGTAAACAACAGCCAGCTAATCACTGCCTCCCCTGGTTGGGATGGTAAACAACTCTGTCGTCAATTGGTAGAGCGTATCTGTGGGCTGATAATTCAAATCAACCGTGCAGGAAGGAGGGGAATAAAGGAAACACAGTTTCATTTCCCATTACCTCCTCCGACCTGAATTAAAGTAGGAACTGAGGAGAACATCTGTAAAAGTAACAGCGTGCAAACTTTACGAGGACGGGGCTGTGCCCAGTTAGCCAGCAGTTTGAGGGGTACACGTTTTCTGGTTCTTGTACAACATGAGTAAAAAATCCTCAGAGATGAAACGTAGCTCTAGAAGTTTAGATAATCTATGGGCATGACAATATAAAAAGAACAAGAGCCATGCTATTCTGCACCACTTAAGCAACATGGCACCCACCTGCCTCAACACCAAACACACTGCAGCTTGACACAAAGCATAAACATCCAAATATTCATCCTGAGACTCATTATTTCATTGGCTTGATCTGTGTCAGCTGCCTTCACTATAAAAACAGGATAATTTTAAACATATCAGAAACTCTTAAAATGTCACCAGTGAGTTTTACTAGGAGCCTCCATCCAGGGGCTGAGTAATAAGAAAAACAATTTCAAGGCACCTTGCAGTCCTCTTGACTTCTGTGATTCACATAAATGTCATTATCAACACCAAGTGAACCCAGTGGTTTGTGTATGTACACGTGGTCACACAGGAAGGGTGGAGAGCCTGGCCTGGATGTCAGAGAAAACCTGAACTGTCACGACTCTCCTGTATTTATGCGGTGATACCGTGGAACTGTGGGCAAGTCCCTCAATATTAAAGTGTGAGTCTGTTTCATGCGAATTCTTGCATGTGGCTTGTAAGGAGTTAGAAGGTCAGAGGCGAGAGAGGTTGAGGGTTAGAGTGAGTTACCAGGGGCGGTGGGATGTGAAACGCGTCTGTGTGGCCCCGAAGGCCGAGCCGCCACGTGTCCCCCAGCTCTCCGCACAGATGCCCCAGGTCCACCGAGCCGTGGCCAGCCCTACAGTGAGGGAGAGACTATCCAATGGGCACGCCCGGAGGGTTTGAACTCTCAAGTGTTTTGCAGAAAATACAGCCAAGGAGCACCATCTGGCACTCCATTTGCTAAATGTCCCATTGATGTCAAATACCAGGAAATGCAGCTGTTTAAAATCCCAGGGAATAAGATTTCCACTCCCAGCTTTCTAATGGACACTCAGCGCACTGCGCGAAGGCTCGCTGGGTGGCGGGGTCCCAGGCCCAACTCTCTGCGCCTATCGCGCCGCGTGCCGATAGAGGGCAGTGTTGCATGTCTGCAAAAGCCCCTGCTCCCAGGCTCTGGAGACCACCAGAGCGCTTCCCTTTCTTCCACACCCCTGCACTATTTAATAACGGAACAGGAGCGATTGGAGCAGCTATGCCACAAAACATAAGTCTTCAGGTCAAAGCTCATTACTGCTTATCACTACTTTGATATTTGCAAAAGGCTCCATCATCACCTTCAGTCCTGTTTCAGATCGATTAGCTTTACTTGTCAGAAGATGGAGATCCAGAAAGGTTAGTTAGGTGGCTGGAGGTTATTCGGTCCAGAACCCGACAGGGTGAGAACGAACACTCAGGGTGGCCGGGTTCTAGACTGGAGGAGTTTCCAAATGGTGCTTGGCTGGCTTTGAATGAAAAACACCAGTGGGCTTCGCTGGCTCTTGACTCACTTAGGGATTGGCTGTCGGATTGGTAGTGACCAGACTGGGCTCCTGAACCCACCACCTATTAATTGCTGTTTATCCAGGTGAAAGCTGATAACCAAACCAGCTAATTAGGCCCATTCTGTTGCCCAAGGAAGGAATTAGGGAGGGCTGGGAAACAGACATAAAATCAGGCCAAACAGAAAAACTGATTAAAGTGCTTTGGGCTATTCGCCTTTCAGCCTTCCGAGTTCAGTCTTGACTACCAGTTAACTGAGAACAGATTGCCCAGAGCTTGGGAGCTGTCAGGTCCCTCTCTTGCACTCTACCACCATTAACCCCTGACTCCAGCAGAATCTTACTTTGCATTCCACATTCTAAAGGCATTGAATCACTTTTTTTTTTTTTTTGGCTAAGCACACATTGGCCTTGGCGTTACCTATATACAAAGCTTTTCGGCCTCATTTCAGGCCTGGAGACACGTTCCATTATGTAATGTTCTGGCAGCCGAGGAAGACGCAAACCCTCCCTGTTATGTATGAAGTGTCATCTCCAAAGTGGAGACTGTTTCTTGCAAAATAGTTTTGATACATCGATAAATGAAACCAACTGACAGCAGCCCCGTAACACTGCGGGAGCCTTCACCACCCATTTATTTCTAAAACACCGTTAGGCAAAAGAAGGGCTCTGTGGTCTAAGTAGGTGTGTTTGTATATTGTGGAATGACGGATTCGGATGACAAAGAATTGCAGTCTGGACGTGACAGTCAACGTTCACTTGTCACTTGCTATAATGTGGTCTGGTAGAGCGTAAGGGTCATGCCGAGATATATGGCACGTTGAGCCGCAAAGGTATCTGGTTTGAATCTTTGAAAAATTTATCTCTCTGGTGTGTCTCTGTCTGGCACCTTACTGAACACAAAAAACTCAACCTAGAAAAGACTGTTGGGCCTCAAGTTGGCAAGTGTTACTTTCACTCTTAGTAAGCCCTGTGCCAGTCTTGGGGCAGTCGGAAAGGGTGGAGGAGAAGAGCATGGTGCTTTGATGGGTCTGGCCTGGTCTCAGATGACACACCCAGGTCTGAAGGGTTTGTACCCACATCCTCTCCTCCTCTGCAGCTGGTGGCTGGTGGCAACCACCTTTGCAAGAACTGGCATGTACAGTGCCAGTGGTTGTTTGCACCAGTTGGAACTCAGCTGGATCTTGATAACAATGGGCCAAAGGCTTATGGTTCTTGGATCCATCTTAAATTAGCCTGGGAGATTCAGAAGACCTCCCTAAACCATCTGGCCTAAAGTTAGTTCAAGTGTCTCCAATCCAAAACGGCACCTTGGTATCCAGCTTCCTGGAATGCAGACGACTCTTTCATCTCAAGTCATCACCAAATGTTGTATGCAAAAAAAATCCTAAAGATAATGGAATCTAACCTCTCTCCCTTTACACACAAGGACACCAAGGATCAGAGAAAGGTGGAGACTTGCCACCAGGTTGGAAGGGCTCACAGTTGGCTCCTGTAGGCACTGTTCCACAGAAGCTCTCTGAGTCTTGGGTTACTTTTTATAGCTTTTTAAATTGTCAGGCAGATGACAAGAATGAACACACATAATTTAGTGTGCCTCAGACTTGCCTGGAATATGGGTTAAACATGAAATTTTGGGGCCCCAGCCCTAACTCCACCAGAGATAGGGATTCAGGTTTCTAGGCTCATTCTTTGAGGAATGCCATGGAGGTGAATGAAAGTCTTGGTTCTCTCCTAGTGGTATTGCTTCCAGTTGCTGATCTATTTCTCTGTCTTTTGGTTTCAGCTCAGCCATAGACAGGATGCTTCTGAGAATGCAGCTCAATTTTGCAAGGTGGGAATAACTGTTTTCTTTCCTCTCTTGCCTCTATTCAGGACATAGAAATAGCTGTTTGCTCTTATACCCAACAGAACTGTGGTCCCCAATCCTCTGGGCCGTGAACCACCACCACTTGGTGGCCTGTTAGGAACGGGGCCACTCAGAAGGAGATGAGTGGTTTCACTTTGTCTATATTTACAGCCGGTTCCCCCTTGCTCCCTTTACTGGCTGAGCTCCGCCTTCTCTCCAAACAGTGGAGGCATTAGATTCTCGTAGGACCGTGAACCCTGCAGCAAACTACACGGCCAGGAATCTAGGTTGCACACTCCTATAAGAATCTAATGCCTGATGATCTGAGGTGGAGATGCAATGTGTTTGAATTATCCCAGAATGTCCCTCTGCCACTCCCCATCCCCAAATGCAGTCTGTGGGAAAATTGTCTTCCATGAGACTGGTGCCTGATGCCAAAAAGGTTGGGGACTGCTGCATCAAGTGTGAGTCTACACCACTGTGTAGAGCAGTGGTTCTCAACCTTCCTAATGCCATGGCCCTTTAATACAGTTCCTGTGGGTCACAACTCACAGGTTGTGAACCCCTGGTATAGACCATTATGCCTTAAATTGAAAAGTTCTATTGCTACCATAGGACTGAACCAAGCTAGAGCCTTCATTCAAATGGATAGTCCGTGGAGATGTTATATAGTACTTATAATATCCTGGTGCAACTTCAGGATCTAAGACTTAACATTATCCACTTAGTAGAACACATTTGTACTTGGCATCTGGGTACAAATTCATGCAAATGTTTTAGCTCAACATGATGGTACCCAATATACATATTTTTATTTTGAGACAGAGTTTCACTCTGCTGCCCAGGCTAGAATGCTATGGTGTCAGCCTAGCTCACAGCAACCTCAAATTCCTGGGTTCAAGTGATCCTCCTGCCTTAGCCTCCCCAGTAGCTGGGACCACAGGTTCCTGCCATACCTGGCCAGCTTTTCTACTTTTAGTAGAGACAGGGTCTTGCTCTTGCTCAGGCTGGTCTCAAACTCCTGGGCTTGAACAATCCTCCTGTCTCAGCCTCTCAGAGGCTGTAATGTCTGACAATTACAGACATTAACCACTTTGCCTGGCCTCAGTTATACTTTTTTTTTCTTATTTCAACTACAGCAAATTTTCTACTATCTTTCTAGAACCTGAATACTCAAAGTCAATGGCAGTGGTGAGTAGAACATTCACTGTCATTTTTCGGTTCTGCCTACCTCTATGTTATTTATTTTAAAATTATATTTTTCAAAATATTTAAAAATTGCCCGAACACTATATACAGACCCAGCTTCTTGAAAATAAAGAGTTTTGATTTTGTTTACTGAGAAGGCAAAATTGTAATCAAGGAACAGCAAAGAGAAAAATAATTTGCTATTCAAACATATTAGACGATTTCATCCCCTTCAATTTTCTCTTCACTCTTGCCCATATACTTGCAATTCAAGGAGGATTGTTTTCTAGTCTGAGCTCAGCCAGTAATAAGGATGATCCTGAGAAAGGAACTCAACTTTAATAAGTAGGAATAAATGTTTGCATCGTTCATGTCATTGGGTAGTTATGGGGGAGATCCAGGGGTAATACAGGTGAAATCGCTGTGTATGCTATGAAGTGCCCTCAGTGCCAAGAGGATTGTTATTTTGAGCTAGGGCTCCCAGTTCACGACCCTTGCCTCTGTCTCCCCAAAAGCTGTGGCCTTTAGATGGTGAGGAACATAAAGTAAAAGGAAGAAAGAGAAAGGGACATACAGAGATTTCAGAAGTTTTGACCCAAAGAAGAAAAAGCTGAAAAGCTACTTACTCGCTGTCTCTAAGTATGTGAAGGCCCATGCTAACGTGAGAGTGAGAACCAGCTGTCACCCATCCTTCCAGATGTGAATAAGGACATTATAAGGTTCAACTGAAGAGGGAATTTAAAGTTTTCTTAAGATCCACTTTCCACAGTGGGGACTATGACTGTCTAGAAGGAGGGGCTCACAGAGCACAGGCTCTCCTGACTTGAGTCCTAAAAAATTTTTGTCTATTATTATATAAAAAGCACCTCACAACTTCCTGTGTAAGACAAGCACCACTGTCTTCTGATCCTGGATTCTGGGGGTTAGGAGTTCAGACAGGACCCAGCAGGAATGGTTGGTCTGCTCCGTGGTGACCCGGCTCAGGTGGGAAGACTCCTTCAAAGGTGGGGCAGGCCTCACACACCAGAGCCACACCAGTTTCTTCATGTGGGTTTGTGTTGTGGGCTCGGGTCATGTTGGACACCTCTCTCCGGGTCTCTCAGACCTCACGGCACATTCCTTCTCCATCCAACATGGGTGCTCAGGGCTCCAAGAGCAACTGTGAAAGCTGCCTGACCTTTTCTTTCTTTTCTTTTCCTTTTTCCTTTCCTTTCCCCTCCCTTCCCCTCTCCTCCCTTCCTTCTCCTTTCCTCTCCTGTCCTTTCCTTGCTTTTTCTTTTTTTTTTTTTTTTTTGAGACAGAGTCCCTCTCTATTGCCCCAGGCAAGAGTGCCTTGGCATCAGCCTATCTGGAAGCAACCTCAAACTCCTGGGCTTAAGCGATCCTCTTGCTTCAGCCTCCTGAGTAGCTGGGATTACAGGCACCTGTCACAATGCCTGGCTAATTTTTCTTTTTTCAGTAGGTCTCGCTGTTGCTCAAGCTGATCTGGCACTCCTGACCTCAAGCAATCCACCTGCCTGGGCCTCTCGGAGAGCTAGGATTACAGGTGTGAGCCATGGTACCCAGCCTATGATGGCCTTTTTCTTAAAAAGAAAAAAAAATTGGGTGGTGCCTGTGGCTCAAGGAGTAGGGTACCAGCCCCATATACTGAGGTGGTGGGTTCAAACCCGGCCCTGGCTAAAAACTGAAAAAAAAATATATATATGTATAGAGAAGACTTTTTTATCTTATTTTTAACAGCATTATTGAGGTGCCATTGATATACAAAGAACTACCCATACTTAATATGTACAATTCCATGAGTTTGAATATATGCCAACACCTGTGATGCTGTCACCACTATCAAATAATAGGCATATCCAACATCTCCTAACATTTCTTTACATCTTCCCCCTTTCTGTGCTCAGGACACTGAATGTGAGATCTGCCCTCTTAACAAATTTTGAAAAACACAGTACCGTACTGTTAACTATCGACACTATATGTTGTACAGCAGATCTCTAGAATTTATTCATCTAGCATAACTGAAACTTTATACTCATTGACTAACTCCCCATTTCCCCTGCCCCCAGCCCCGGGTAAGCACTGTTGTGTTCTCTGCTTCTGTGAGTTTGACTATTTTAGATACCGCGTGTAAGTGGAGCCAGGTAGTGACTGTCCTTCCGTCATTGACTTATCTCACTCAGCCTACTCATGCTGTCCCCTAGGTTCACCCATGTTGTTGCGAATGGCAGAATCTTCTTCCTTTCAAAGACGGAGGAATAGTATTCCATTGTATGTATATACCACATTTTCTTTATCCATTCCTCCGTCAGTGGCCCCTTGGGTCTCGTGTCTTGGTTGTTGTGAATGATGCTACAGTAAACTTAGGAACCTACGCAGACATCCCTTTGAGATTCTACTTTCATTTATTTTGGGTATATACCCCAAAGTGGGTTGACTAGGTGAAATATATGGTAGGTCTATTTTTGAGTTTTCTGAGGAAACTACCTTTTTACATTTCTAGCACCTGTGCACCAGGGTTCCAATTTCTCCAGGTACAAATGGCTGACAGACCTATGAAAAGATGGTCAGCATTGTTAATCATTAATGAAATGCAAATCAAAGCTACCACACATAGTAGGATGGCGGCTATCATCAGAAAACAAAAGATAACAAGTGTGGGCTTCTATCACTTAGCTTTGGAATGGCCACTTCTGCTCAACCAAGATAGAGGAATCAGTTAGGAACCCAGGGGTTGGGGGTGGTGCAGCTCTCATCTCTCTACAAGAGTCAAAGAATTTGCAACCATTGTTTGCAAACCACCACAAAGAACCAATAGCCATTCATTCATTTATTAAGCAGGTACCAGGCTCTGCACTGGGTAAACTTAAGAAGAATTCAATATGTCTCTGCCTGCCTTAGGGAGTTCACCCTCTGGTGCAGAGAAGAAGGTAGCCCAGAGTCAAGCCAATATGCTTGAAGAGGATTTCTGTGGTGCTTATTCATTCAGGGTTTTGGCCTCTGATGCCCTCCTCTCTGGGACTGAACACTCTAGGAAAAAAACGCCTAGTCATTTTGAGTCCAGTTAAGCCAGCTAGCAACAAGTAGTTTTCAATTTGTTTTTATTTCTACCCCTCGACTTGTGCTCTCTGGATTGTGGGCGCTGGAATTCTGAGTGTTTGGCAGCGAGGCCCATTCTAAATGTAAACAGATGGAGGAAGTGCCGCCGTGGCCGAGTGTAACACATTCTAATGCAGGAACATGCTGACACTGGTTGGGCAAATGCAGCCGCATTAAACAACTGTGTTTGCTCAACCCTTTCCAGGAGGGCCCAGAAGTGTCGCATCGGGGAGATGTGTGGGGGAGGCTGGGTGGCACCATTTCAGTCCGATAGGCATTTAAGCAGCAGACTGTTCGTTCATGAGCTTTCAGGGGAATAGACCAGCTTGGCTATAGTGACTTTTAATCATTTCTTTTATGATCTCTGGCTTTGGGATTTTTTTTTTTTTTTTTTTTTGTAGGGCAGACAATGTAACCAAGCCACCTCAAACCAACCTCTTACAGCTACCACCTAAAATAACTTCTTGACTGAAATAGATTCCATTGCCAGGTTGGCCACATTTGACTCAGAATCAGTCTTTTCGGTTTGTGGCGCCTCTCCTGCCCTGCCTGCTTGGCACAGGGAAGGGCTGAATGGGTTCAGTCTCTCCTCCAGTTCAGTAGCAGAGTTTTCTTTCTTTTGCTTTTCTTGGACAGGGCCAGAAGGGGTAGCACTCCATTGCTGCCACTGGAGGGGTGCCCAGAGCATCACTTACCCAACCGTACTTCTCCTTGTGGGCTGGATAAAATGTCTACAATCAATCCCATTAAAAAAAAAATTTTTTTTTGAGACAGAGTTACACTTTGTTGCCCTCAGTAGAGTGCTGTGGTGTCATAGCTCACAGCAACTTAAACTGCTGGGCTCAAGTGATCCTCTTGCCTCAGCCTCCCAAGTAGCTGGGACTACAGGCGCTCACAACACCAGGCTAGTTTTTCTATTTTTAGTAGAGACAGAGTCTTGTTATTGCTCAGGCTGCTCTTGAATTCATGAACTCAAGAAATCCTCCCACCTCGGCCTCCCAGAGTGCTAGGATTACAGGTGTGAGCCACCGCACCTGGCCCCATCAATTGTCATTTTGATAGCTAATAGCACTGTCTCTAGAAGGTTCACTAAAACTCAGCTATTATCTGGTTATAATAGTGACCACAATAATTAGCATTTACTGGGCAATTAGTATATGCCAGACACAGTGCCCCTCTCTTTTCTTGCCATATGTTATAAAATCTGTGCATTATGAGTGACCATTTTATGAGGAGGCACTCTTGTTATCCTCACTTGTAGATGAGGAAACTGAGGCTCCTAGAGGTTAAATAGCTTGCCCCAGGGACATAGCAAGGAAGGATCAGACCCAGATTTGAACCCAAGTCTGTCTTACTCCAAAACTCTTACTTTGAAACACTGGACAGTTACAGGGCTAGCAAAGCGTAGGACTTTGGGAGGTTGAGATACGCATATCTGACAATTATGCTTCCATGGTGGTATCTGGAGGAGAGAGAGTGAGGTCTTTCTTAGGGAGAGTACTTGGGATACTAAGATGATGAAAAAAAATAGGATGTAGGGGCTGCTAAGCATAAATCTATACATTCAGGGCTTGTTGAACACCTGCTATGTAGAGGCTAAGATTGTGGGGTCACCTGCTTGCTGGCTTCGTGCAAATAGCAAGAAGTATAAGAGGGGTTTCCATTTGGAGGCAGCAGCACCCCCTTATTTAAGTCTCCTTGTTTCCTGTCTTGTAGCCCTCTGTATTTTCCTGCTACCTGTCAGGGTCTTACCCATGCCATTGATGGCTGAGTCTGATATTACCTTGTCAAACAGAACTCATGCCAGTCACACCAACAATGACAGCTCATAGTTACATAGCACTTACTAGGTGCCAGGCACTGTTCAAGCTCTTTATATGTGTGATATATTAACATAAAATTCCTAATGACTCAGGATGGTAGTTGTCATTCTTGCCCTCATTATATGGCATGAAGAGTGTAGGGCAGTGCTTTTCTTTTTCTTTCTTTCTTTCTTTCTTTTTTTTTTTTTTTTGAGACAGATTCTCATTCTGTCACCCTTGGTAGCATGGTAGCATGCCATGGTATCACAGCTTACAGCAACCTCGAACTCTTGGGCTTAAGCAATTCTTTTGCTTCAGCCTCCCGAGTAGCTGGGACTACAGGTGCCCACCACAACTCCTGGCTATTTTTTGTTTGCCTCTGCTGTTTTAGCTGGCTGGGGCTGGGTTTGAACTTGCCACCCTCTGTATATGGGGCCAGTGCCCCACCCACTGAGCCATAAGTGCTGCCCAAGGCAGTGTTTTTCAACCTTTTTTAACTCACAGCACACTGGAACCTATAGTTAAACTTCCATGGCTCCCCTCCCACTTAAATTATGTGGATCCCCCCCAAAAAAAGTAAAAAAAGAGAATATACTTACTGTGCTTTGAATTTCTTTTGAAAATAATTTAATTAATGATCTTTAAAAAATTTCTCAGCACACCAGTTGAAAATCACTGGTGGTTGCTTGAGCCTGGGAGTTGGAGGTTGCTGTGAGCTGTGGTGCCATGGCACTCTACCCAGGGGGACAGCTTGAAGCTCTTGTCTCAAAAAAAAAAAAAAAAGAAAAAAGAAAAGAAGATCACTGGTGGAGGGACTCAGCTGAGACCAGTGAGATTCAACATCATTCCTGGCACTATTTTCTGCCCCTACCACAGAGAGCGAGTTTGGAGGAATTAGTGACACTGGGGGGTTAGGAAGGGACCAGTAAGGAATGAGCAGGAATCACCTGTGAGAGGCAGGAGGATGACCTCTCATGAGGAACAGCAATTGAGTGCCTTTCTCTCTGGAAAATCTACCCACTGCCCATCTGTAAGTCAATCAACTCGCCCAGAGGTCAGGATCCTCTCTGGGTCTGCGGCGGCCCTACCAGCCCAGCCTCACTCCTGATCTCCCTGAATTGCCCTGTGTGTGTGTGTCTGGGCAGGGAAACCCCAGGGGAAGAAAACAAGACAGAAAGTATGAGCTCAGAGCCAAGGGCTCCGTGATCACCTGCAGAACGGCTGCAGGGCTTGGAAACCCAGAGAGCCCCCGGGGGGAGCAGTAAGAGCTTTGCTGGTGACCCAATGGACGAGGAGCAGCTGGGCTCATAGATGCATCATCCCGGCTTGTCCCTGATGGACTGGAAGTACTTTCCTCCAAGTGAGCACTTAGTGCCAGCGGAGAGAATCGATGGGAGAGAGGGGGCGTGGGGTGTCAGAGGAATCATAAATATTTTATACTGTCGAATCAAATGGGAGAAGCAAAGCTATTTCTTTTTCAAATGGAAGTGGTGGAGACTTCATTCCATTCAAGATTAATAGGCCCGCTGCCCAGTAATCAGAGCTTGGAGCAAGGCAAAATGGGGTGGTTGAGATTGTGAAGCTTAAAAACAAAAGAAGAAGGAGGGTGCAGGAGGGGTGTTTGGTGGTGAACTCGGCAGACAACGGGGTTGGCTGTTACGCAGATGTGTCATCCTCAATACATTTCTGGAAAGTACGTACACTGGGGCATGAATTTCAAAGTACCAAGAACATTCAGAGAAAGCCTATTAAGTTACTGTCTAAGGCTGGGAATGGTGGCTCATGCCTGTAATCCTAGCACTCCCGGAGGCCGAGGTGAGTGGATTACCTGAGCTCAGGAGCTCAAGACCAGCCTGAGCAAAGTGGTCGGTGTGTGTGTGTGTATTTTTTTCTAGCCAGGTGTTATGGTGGGCTCCTATAGTCCCAGCTACTGAGGAGGCTGAGGCAAGAGAATTGCTTGAGCTCAAGAGTTTGAGGTTGCTGTGAGCTGTGACTCCATAGCACTCTATTCAGGGCGACAAAGTGACTCTGTCTCAAAAAAAAAAAAAGAAAAAGAAAAAGTTACTTATATAATACTATGAATCATGCCCAGATGGAGTATGAGTTTGGCTTGAACAACGACATCAAAAGTAGACGTGTACAATCCTCAGGGGAGAGAGATTGGGAGGGGTGGCCTTGTTCTTCCCCTGTCCCCAGCCAGGGCCTGTCCTGCCCTGAATCCTTCCAGAATACTGAGTATGTAGGCTGTTTGCAAGGATTGACAGGGACAGATATCTCACCCTTTGCTTTGGGAATTTCCTTTCGTGTTTAATGGCCTCTGAAGGCAGATGGAAGGTGATTTTCCAAGCCATTCCCTTTGCTTGACCTGTTTCCAAAACCCCGCGTCCCCGCCTCCATTTCCTGCTCAGTTCTGTGAAAGGAGAACTTGGTGGGGTTTGCTTCTTAGCCTGTGCCCTATTTCTCTCTTGAGATCTGAGACATTCTTAGGAAGTCAGTTCAGAATTTATAGGCAGGGGGGGAGGTGGGTCAGCTGACCCTTTTCAAGGGGGAGGAAAGTAGGGTGTGGCTGACCCTTCTATAGTTTTCTTTGAGCCTACAACAGGCTTTCAGGAAACATGGCCTCTCGGCTTAGCCTTTCTTCCCAAGAAGAAATGCACGGATGCAGAGTGCACGGGCCTATGTGGGCACACCCTGTGAGTCGGTGCAGCCCAGGTCACAGGAGGAATAGAAGATAAGCTCACATTTCCTGCCTGCCAGGGGCATGAAGACTTTCAACTTTTGTCTCTCTCTCTTAAGGGCTCTAAGCTACACCCAGACCTCTGCTGGGGGAGCTGGACTATCTGAGACTGTCCTTAGCCACTCCAGAAAGGAGGAGCCTCAGTCTGATGACTCTGGACCTCAGAGAAAGTGCAGCCTAGTTTGGGAGTCACAGACAGAGGAGAAATAATTAGCAAGCCAAGCAAGATGGAATGTTCCCTTTCAGGCTCCTTTTTAATCATATCAGATTTGCTAACATTCTCACTCTTGGCAGCCACGGTCAGCCAGAGGCTCGAGGACTTTTCTCTCTACTATTCGTCCGCCTTTCTTTTTCTTTCTTTTTTTTCTTTTTTCAATTTTGAGACAGAGTCTCACTTTATCACCTGGAATAGAGTGCTGTAGCATCACAGCTCACAGCAACCTCAAACTCTTGGATTCAAACTCAGGCCTCCTGCCTGAGCCTCTCAAGGAGCTGGGACTTCAGGTGCCTACCACCATGCCTGGCTAGTTTTTTTTATACTTAGTAGAGATGGGGTCTTACTCATGCTCAGGCTGGTCTTGAATTCTTGAGCTCAAGCAACCCACCTGTTTTGTCCTCCCAGTGTGCTGGGATTACAGGCGTGAGCCACTGTGCCTGGCCTCATCCTCCTTTCGAAGCCCACATCCCACCTGCCTGCCCAATGAAGAAATGCCATGTGTGGCCCTGAGAGAAGGGAGGCAGCAGCTTGATGTAGGAGGCCCTGCTAGTGATAGATGCTGTCACCGTGCTCTGCCTTGCTCTCTAAACCCACTGTGGGGCCAGTGACACCCCATCACTCACAGCCCACCTGGGCACAGGCTTTAAGACAATGGCACTCTTTCCTTCAAGTCCCATAAATCCCATAAATATTTACTATCCACTGCTCAGTTGAAAACAAAACATAACAACATTCCCCAACCGGCCTCTGCCCCCCACCCCCAACCCAACTCCCCACAATCAGTCCCAAGAAAAGCTGTACATTCAGGGTCAGGGTGTTGAAGAAGATAATGTTATCTCCCTCTCAGCTTCTCTATTGTTTTCTTTTAAACAATATGGAAGGTTCTTGTTTCTAAGATCACACATCACCACACCCTTGCTGACAGGCTGGTGTGCACGGATGCAGGAAGGAGGACAAGCTCCCGGAGTGGGCACCTGCTTCCAAGACCCAGCACCGGGCAAGGGCAGTTCACCCGTTTATGAAGTGTGGGCCGAGTTTTCTAGAACTAGATCAGGTCTGCACAGCACCTGAGGCTCGTGTGACACTCAGCACACGTGTTTGTTCCTACAGAAGCATCTGAGCATCAGGCTTCTCTTCAATGCCTGCAGCCACACACAGGCTCTTGAGAATGGGGACACACAGCATCCTACCCTTAGGGCATTTTTATTTTCTTTCTGCACCTTTTCTTTTGTCTTCTTTCCTACAATACCCAGCCCCCTGTCTTCTCTCCCTTCTCAATATTTCCTCCTCTGTTTTCTGGAACCAGGAGATTCGGCTTTCTACCACTATCCCTCTTGGAGTCCTTAGAAGAGGACTCTCACCTCCCTGGGATGCCTCTTTGCTCCTGTGTGGAAGATGGAAGTTAGACAGCAGCTCAGGAAGATGTCATCGAGGCTGATCTAGTTACAGGCATCCTCAAACTATGGCCCGTGGGCCACATGCAGCCCACCTAGGACATTTATCCGGCCTGCCAGGTGTTTTTGCCACTGCTGCCTGTCCTGCTTAGCAGCCGACTCATCCCAGGGCCCGCAGCCAGCCCTCCAATGGTCTGAGGGACACTGAACTGGCCCCTGTTTAAAAAGTTTGAGGACCCCCGACGGTCAAGGGCTTGGAGTCCCCTCTGAATGCTCTGGCCAGCCAGTCCACTCAGGGTAGCTTCTGTGGGGCCCTCTGGGAGTCCTGGGGCGCACACTACCAAACTCTTCCAATCGCAGATGTTGTCTCTCACAGTACAATTATTATTATTATTATTATTTTACATTTAGGGCAAGGGAAATGATTTATTATTTTTTTATTTTTTTATTGTTGGGGATCCATTGAAACCGGGTTACACGGATTGCATTTGTTAGGTAAAGTCCCTCTTACAATTGTGTCTCACAGTACCATTTAAAATTGCACACCAACTGCACGGCCACCCTGTATTTTTCATTTTCTCCCCTGTCCAAGTTTAGGCATTATCAGAACAAAAGGAACAGCAGCTGCGGATCCCATGCCAAGCGGCTGAGACAGGGCTTTCTCCCGGCTGTCACGGAATGTGTGTCATCCTCTGGAAGACCCTTCTCTGCCAGTGCAGAGATGTGACCTTGGTCCCTGCCTCCCCATTTGCCAGAGCATCTGAACCAAACAGGAGCCATAAAAGAGGCTGATGAATCTGAAAACGTTTGTGACATATTTGGGGTTTCAAAGCATTTTTCTAGCTGTACAGTGAGGCTCTTTCTTCCAAAAAAAATTGTGAGATGAATTTTAATACACTGTGCACAACAATCCCATCGTCATACTGTGACTGAGTCCGCCCTCCAAGGGCAGGGCCCGAATCTAACCATTTAATTATTTATTCAAACATTTTTCCCCCGTTACGTCCCCACACAGATATTAAAACGGCTCTCTAATACATTTTTAAAACTATGCTCTAGGTTCATGACCTCAGCTTCGGGGAATCACTCCATCCTCATCAGTGGACAGTGCCAGCGATCAGAACAGGTGCACGTCACAGAGGCTGACTCAGCCCGGCCTGAAGGCTCTTCCTGTGGGGCGCAGGTCTGAGGGTTTCAGCAAGGTAGGGCTGGGGACGAGGCTGCTGCTCTTGGGATTCATCTGCTCCACCAGAGATCCAACGGAACTGAACACACATCCCCCAGAAGCTGCAGAGGCTTAAAAGCCTTAGTTTTAGTGAGAATTTAAGAGGCAAGTCCTGTCAGGAGCATTTGCTGTCAGAAATATGACGTCATTCTATTGACTTTTTTCTCTTAACGTGCATAAGACTGGGAATCTGGGAGTGAGGCAGATAGCACTGGCGGGGTTGGGCAAGCTGTGTATATGTTTCAAATCCTGCAAATTGCAGTCCAGGGAAAGAAGTGCACATTCCCGGGAAGGCTGTTCCTTCAGGAGCTGAGATGAAGATGCTGATGGTAGCCACAGGCCAAGCCTCTGCAGAAGGCTGCAGACACGTAGCACCTGTTAGGAATTCTCTGGACTGAATAGGTCAAGGTATGAGCTTACCATTCAGAAGAGCACAGCAAACATGGAAATAGGAGAGGGAAGCTGCAGGTAGCTCAGAGGAACGCTGAACAGTTCTGTGAATAGTTCCACGAAGGAACAACTATAGCCCATACAAAATTCCAAAAGAACCAACTGCCGGTAATCAATTCTGTTACATGAAACTATCAAGATTTAAGTAGTCATGTAATTTTTTATTACGTTTACTCTGCAAAAAAAAAAAAAAAAAAAGGCAGCCAGGGGAGGCAAAGAGAAACACAATGGTCCACATCCTCAAAGAATCTGTCATTTTAAAGGGAATTTTATTTATCTCAGATAAAGCCGGATTATGAGAATGAATTGTACGAAATTGTCAATACTCAACAATTTTTTTAGCCTGCAAAAATGCCTACCTATTTCATATGGTTTGAACTACTGTGTACACTTGAGACTTGATCATGACCTTTTCATTTCACGATGGCAGGAAGACCTCCGTGTGGAAGTGAGAGTGAAATTCCACCTGTTAACCAGGGGCCAGTCTGATTCATAGAGCATCACAGAGCATCCCAAGGCAGCGTAACCTAGGACTTCCCACCATCGCAATCAGAATTAGTCTGTCCCTCTCTGGCATTCTGCTGGTTGCTAGCTAGCAGCTTCTGAAATGCAAACCTTTAATTATAGCTATTGGTGTTCATAAAGTCCCTTTAAAGTTACAAACTCTTTGAGGATGTGGACCATGATATACATCTTTTTCTTGAGACAGAATCTCACTCAGTTGCTGTGGGGTTCAGGGTTGTGGCATCATAGCTCACAGCAACCTCAAACTCTTGGGCTCAGCCAATCCTCTTGCCTCAGCCTCCTGAGTAGCTGGAACTACAGATGTCTGCCACAACATCTGGCTAATTTTTGTATTTTAGTAGAGGCAGGGTCTCATTCTTGCTCAGGCTGGTCTTGAACTCTTGAGCTCAAGTGATTTGCCCGCCTTGGCCCCCTAGAGTGCTGGGATTACAGGTGTGAGCCACGTCACCTGGCCCATCACATAGGTCTTTTCATCTCCTGGCTGCCTTTTTTTTTGCAGAGTGGCCACGTTATTATTTATTGTGTGATTACTTCAGTGTGGATAGTTTTACTCTTTTAACAGAATTGATCACTTCCAGTTGATTGTTTTGGAATTTATAATGGGACTGTAGTTCTTCCTTCATAAAACAAATCTCAGAACTGTTCAGAGTTCTACTGAGCTACCTGCAGTTTCTCTCTCCTGTTTCCATGTTTGCTGTTCTCTCTGAATGGTAAGCTCATACCTTTCATACCTGGCCAACTCCTACTAAACCTTGGGCTTCCACTCAAGGGTGATCTCCATCTTAAACTCTGCCAGTTTGGGCTGGATGTCCCTCCCAATTTCCACAGTGTCCAAAGCTCATCTTCAGTAGAACAGTGGGAGCCTTCAGTCCAGCAGTGGCTCTTCTTAGCTGGTGACAGGACATGTTTTCTTTGCCACAAACTACTTCACTTGGCTTCTGTGATGTTACATGAACTGCAGATTCTTGTTCTTGGTCTATTTGATCACTTGGTTTCTTTGGACTGGACAATGCCCAGTGAGGAAGATCAAGCTCTAGGTCTTGACATGCTAATCCTAGACCTTGACTATTATCAAACATGGAACATTGCAGCTGGGCATTGGTATCCCACACCTGTCATCTTAGCACTCTGAGAGGTAGGTGGATTGCTTGAGCTCAGAAGTTTGAGAACAGCCTGAATAAGAGCGAGACCCCATCTCAACTAAAAAAAAAAAAAAAAGCCAGATGTTGTGGTGGGCCCCTACAAGCTCAGCTGCTTGGGAGGCTGAAACGAGGTTTGCCTGAGTCCAAGAGTTTGAGATTGCTGTGAGGTATGACGCCATGGCACGCTACCCAGGGTGACAGAGTGAGACTCTGTCTCAAAATAAAAGCCAAAAGCAAAACAGAAAAACATGGACTGTTGCAATGGGGATTCATTTGTGGGTGGTGGAGGCAAATACAGCTTATTAGCTAATTAAATAAAAATACACCCTACCACGACCATCCTGCCTGCCTGGAAATACAATGCAAAGGCAGGAGGGAGTTGACATGCTGGTCATTCCGATTCAGCCTCCTGAGGTTTCAGAGCTGGAATGTGGTGACCAAACCAGACGAGGAATGACCCCTCCAGCTGTCAAACAGGACTCTCAGTTCTGTGTATAAGCAAGGAGCAAAGGCATCTGTAGACTTGCCAAGCCTATGTCAGAAATGATGAATAGGAGGAAAAAACTCACATCCCCATGTGGTGAAATTGTTGTCCACCTTTGTCACCACCTTCCCAATAGAGGAAGTGGGGAGAGGCAGCCTTTGAGTCCTACTTAAATGAGGCCTGAACCTTAAGCAAGGTAACAAAAGCCTACCCCAGGGGCCCATGCCTGGGAGCCGGGGACAGTGATATGAGTCACCCCACTCATGCAGTTTAGTCATTTCGAGGCAGAGTGGTGCCAGCTCAACACCCAGTAACATTTTCCACTTGGTGAGCATCTATCAGCAGGAGATAACCAGTCATCTCTAGAATGTGCTACAGGCCCCCGTTCTGAGCCTCAGCCAGCTCAGGGAGACTGGAGGTTGCACCTTCATGTCCAGCCTGTGTGCCAGCTGACACTCGCCCCAGGGTGCCACCACTGCCAGTGCTACTCCGTGGCACTGAGCTAAAATTGGGGGCTTTTACATATTCAATGTGGCTAAAGAATATCACATAACTGAAATAACATTGAAAAAAAGAAAAAAAACTTGGCTCTACCCGGTGAAGCTAATATTAAAGGCCAGCATTCTACTGAGAGATAAGCTACAGAAATGCTCAGAAGGGGCCCAAACATCAAAAATGGCTTGCAGCAGCCATAGCTTGGCCCAGACGGCTGGCATTCTCAAAAGTTGTGTCCAGAGGTGGCAGCGGCGCGACTGGCTTTGAAAGTCCATGGCTTAGAACTTGGCACAGCCATCATAAAGATTGTTTGTGCTCCAAATTTAGACATTGATGTCGGCGCAGAGCAGAAAGGCAGAGGAATGGGGGCCTTGTGGTGAATTGGTTTAGTCTATGCTCAAGCCTAGCCTCCTTTGGCAGACACAACTCTGTTACTATTCAGAGAGACTGAAACTAATCAAAGCTATTACGTAGATGTGCCAAGCCTCAGAGACGATGCAATTATGTGCACAGATCCAGGCTGATGAGTCGTTGATGGCAAACTCCTCTGCACAAGAGGGAATCGTGGAGTGAGCAAAGTGGGAGTATTGGGAGGAGGGAGCCTTCTAATGGAAATGGAGAGCTGATTTGGGGGCAACCAGACAGGGGACAGGTGTGTGCTCCCCGGGCGGCCTCCTCGTGGAATCCGAGGGCAGGCTCAGAGAACTAAGCAATCCCCAACTTGCCTGTGATACCTATCTTAACCCAAACAGGCATAATCTCCTCTTGCTTCCTTTAAGTGATTTATTAAGATTTTAAAATAAGAATGCATGTTTCATATACTTCCTTTTTCTTGGACAACACAGTTGATATGACCAAGGGGTTGGGGGGATGACAGGGGAGGGAAGGCATACCTGGGTTAATTAGCCATCATTAGGGGGCTCACCTGTGTTCTGATTTAATCTTTTTTCCTTTTTGTCAATGTTTACATAGACTTTTATATTTATGTGTAATTCTTTTTGCAGTTTTTGGCCAGGGCCGGGTTTGAACCAGCCACTTCCGGTATATTTGGCTGGTGCCCTACTCCTTTGAGCCACAGGCACCGCCCATGTAATTCTTTTTTTTGAGATAGTCTCCTTTTGTCATCCCTGGTAGCCATGACATGACAGCTCACAGCAACCTCAAATTTTTGGATTCAAGGGATCCTCTTGCCTCAGCCTCCTGAGTAACTAGGACTACAGGTGCCCACCACAATGCCTGGTTATTTGTTTTTAGAGATGGGGGTCTCGCTCTTGCTCAGGCTGGTCTTGAACCTTTGAGCTCAGGAGATCCACCCTCTGAGGGCTCCCAGAGTGCTAAGATTACAGATGTGAGTCACTGTGCCCAGCCTAATGGGTAATTCTGAAAACATCCCTGGAGGTGGCTATTCTAATATGCTCTTTTGCAGATGAGGGAACTATAATTGAGAAGTGCTAAATGAATTGTGATCTGAGAGACCAAGATAGACACCCCTTTGTCAATGAAGACAGACCCTAAGATTAAGGGAATAAAAGTTACCTGTAGGTCAAGGGGAGAGTTTGGGGCTTGGTTGGCTTAGCAACTTCCTAAATTCCTATAGCTGTAAGAAAAACAGCAGTCTTGCTAAACTCCCTAACAATAAGAGCAACCAGGCAAATTGTCAGACCCTTCCTAATTCTGATTTACAACCCAGAACACAGCTCTGGTTGGGCAGAGGACTGGCTTTGCAAACATTCTTTCTTAATGAGCAATGCCAGACCTCAAGCCAGTTCCAGCCAGCTGAAGGAGATTGGACACAGAACTGTCTTTGTGTCCTATTGTTCAGCTTTTGACATAAAGAGACAAATTTCACCTCATTTGAATGCTAAAACTTTACCCCAAAGTGAACCTGATGTGAGTCACATATATGTTTACCCATTACACATACACTTAGCTGCCCTCATAAATAGATATAGCTCCCCCCCAAAAAACTTGTTGAATGTGTATACATTGCCTAATACAGACCTGTTAGGCATAAAAACCAACCTTTCCCTCTAAGAGAGAGTAACTTTAGTCCACAATGGAGACTGTCTCTCCCCAGTCTGCAAACACAATCACCAATAAAGCTCTCCCTTCTACTAGTTAGCCATCTTAGTGGTCTTTTGTAAGACATGCCCTATGTCACAAAGTTATCAAGAGAAAGAGACAGATCTCAAACTGTGGTCCCTATCTCCAAACCCAATGCTCTACCTGAAAAACTATGCAGTCCTCCTCCTATAGATTGTATAGATGTTGGGGACAAAATGTGGTTTCCCAGGACTGGCTGAGCTTCATGATACCACATGCTACCATCTTGCCTCTGTGTCTCCAGGGTGCTCATCCAGAATGTCTGTTCCTCTACCTTTTAGGATTCTGGGTTCATCTGGGGGAGCTGAGCTGCCAAGGGGGCTTTGGGATTGAGCGCCAGGCTCCTTGGCCTTGGAGTGTGGGGTAAGAGGCCTGCACAGAGTGGGAAATGAGGTTCCGATTTCTGCACAGGCATTGGGGAAGGCAGAGCGTGCCTGAGCCCCAGAGTGGACCCCTGTGTCCCACGCTGTGAGGAATACTGAACTGAGGCCAGGTCCTCAGCAGCCTGGAGGAAATTTCCTGATAAAAGATATATTGAAGAGTAATGGGTAAAGCGCTTTTGTGCACTGCAAGATCTAACACCACTTGGGAGACAGGCAGTCTAAGGAGAGGAACTTTTTCTAGGACGAGTTTGCAAACTTAATCGTCAGACCTTGTAGGATGACAGCTCTAATGGCCATTCCAGAAAAAGAGTTCCAGGTTGCTTTGAAGATGCTGGCATCAGAGCATACCTTCCCAGGGGGAGCACTTGGAAGGTGACCCTAGTGATATTCAGCAATGAGGCATGTGGCACTTTTTCTCAGATGAGTTCACAGACTGAATTGTCCAACCTCATGTGTGTAAGCACTTATGAAACAGCTGCTGGGAGGCACGGGCTGAAAACTCCCAGAGACACAGACTCTGTCCTCAAGGACATTCCAGTTTCATCAGGGGGACAAGGTTGTAACCCTGGGCTTCTCCCACACCCATCCCTAGCACAGACCGAGTGAGAGTTCTGGGGCTGGGCCTTGGGGCGCACAGTTAACTAGACGCCACAGACCACCTTGATGTCCACCCAGGGCTGGGGAATCCTGAACGTGGGCACAGAATGGGGTGGGACGATGAGGAGGTGCCACTCCCCGCACAGAAGGAAGGAGCAAAGGGTGATGGAGAACCAGGGGAGTGAAGTAATGAATGCATTCATTCATTCTGCAGATATTCAGTACAGCCTGCAGTGTCTCCTGGGCGCTGGGACTCTGGCAGTGAGGAAAACAGAATGAAAAAAACCCTATTCCCATGGAGGCCATGGGCCTTGATCTCTTTGCATAGTATTCAGCTGGGTGGAGAAATGGAGGAAGAGAGGAGATTCTATTCTCAGCCTGAAACTGAGGGAACTGAAGCTTCCCTGTTCACAGGGCTCACCTCTGCTCACCTACGTACACACACGTGGTCTCTCCCTTGGTCAGTCCCCTGTGTGTGAACACACGCACGGGGCCCCAGCACCCTGGCAGAGAAACTGCACCAAGGCTGGCAGTAAGCGCTGTGATTATCCATTTGGCACTTCAGCTATTTTTGCCTTCCTGACAGCGGTTCCTGGGGAGACGAGGGTTACAAATGCATCTGTCTTTTGGTCAGCAGTTTTAGCGTCAGCTTCCAGGCCTGCCGGGTGGAGATAATCATCTACACACATAACCCAGCTCCCTCAAGGAATTCAAGGCCTTTTAGAGACCACAATCAAATTTGTAAAATAAGGCAAAGCAAAAGCATAGCGAAAGACCGACAGAAAACGGGCGTAACCATGGTTAGCTAATGTATGCAAAGCCATAATTAAGAATCAGAATTTAGCACAGAATTTTTCAGCATATGACGCGTATTTTCAGGACAATCTATAATAGCAAATGGGCATACTTCAGAACATTTTGCATATGTAGATGTGCCATCCCCAGACCAAAACTGAAATGCTGATATTAATAAAAAAGAAAAAAAAATTAACCTACTCAGTTAACCACAGAAGTAAGCATGGAATACATTGCCATTTTCCAACAATTTCTTTCTTTCAATTTGACGCCAGTTCCAGGAAAGAGTATCCTTTGTTAAGAAAATTCATCAACGGCCTGGTGTTCAGAGGGAAACTGAGATAAACACTTACCTGTTCTTGGTTGCTTCCGTTTCAAAGAGAAGAAAACAAACCCCAAAGGCTTGAAGTGGTAACAACAGCTAGTTTTATTTCGAGACTGATAACAATTTGTCCTTTCATAGGTAGAAGGTGCGAAAACAGGACTCTGTGTGTTACTTCCTTTTGCGTGGTGGATGGGCAGGCGAGGTGGGGGCTCCCCTTCTCTGAGAGCTGCTTCTGCCACGCTGGGCTTGGCCTGGGAGCTCCTGGGAGCTTGGCCTCCACTTGGACACAGTGTCCCATGGCCAGCAACCTGGATCATCCATGCGTTTTGCAGCCCATGTCTAACCTTCCTGTCCCTTTCCTCTTCCTCCCAACGTTCCTTCTCAGCCCCTTCAGCAGAAACCCTGATCTCTAGGCCCTCACCCCTCCACCCTCATCTGTGGGGGCCAATTCTTTATCCACCTCTCAGGCCTCTCTTCCCTTGCTCTGCTATCCCCCATCCTTAGAGGCCCTTTCCTGTCTTGGCATGTTTTCCTGCTACTTAGAATACAAGACACTAGGTAGCTTACGGAGAAAAGTAATTTATTTCTTTCAATTATGGAATTTGAGAAGTCTAAGGTTGAGGGGCCACATCTGGTAGGGGCCCGCCTGCTGGTGGGGGCTGTGCAGAGCCAGTCCCCTGGAGCAGGGCATTGCATGGTGAGGGGGCTGAGCGTCCTAGCTCAGGTCTCTCTCCCTCTTCTCATAAAGTCACGAGTCCCACTCCTGTGATAATCCATTAGCCCGTTAACCCATGAATGGAGTCATCTCATCTTAATGGCCTCGCCTCTCAATACTGCCATGCTGGGGATTAAGTTTCAACACGGGTTCGGGGGGGATGAAACTTCAAACCATAGTACCTTTCCTGCCCCCACTTCTGCAAAAATATGTGTTCTGTGCAAGGCAATCAAGGCCCATCACGTCTATGAAAATGGTGCCTTTTAAATCTGTTTCCTGCACCTGCCATAATCCTAGCACCCAAGAGCCATTGTTCTCCTAAACATCTGTTGGATGAATGAATCCATTCATTACTTCACTCCCCTAGTTCTCCCTACCCTTTACTCCCTCCCTGTGTGTGGGGGAGCTGCACCTCCTTATCCTCCCACCCCATTTCAAGATTCCCCAGCCCTGAGTGGACCTCAAGCTGGTCTGTAGTGTCTAATTAACCATGCATCCTAAGCCCAGCTCCAGAACTCTCATTCACGTGGGAGAATCCCAAGGTTATAACCTTGTTTCCCCAATGAGACCAGAATGTCCTTGAGGACAGAGTCTGGGTCTCTGGGAGTTGTCAGCCCCGCCACCCAGCACCTGTTTCACAAATGCCTCCCGAATGGAGTGCAGTAATGACTCTGGTGTGGCTCCCAGGGAGTCAGGTACTCTGGGGCGTGTTCTGCCTCTAGGATATGCACTGTTAGAGCACTCTGTCCCTCATTCCTCTGTGACTGCAAGGCCCTCACAGCTTCTAAGTGTGAAGTGGGCTAGTCTGGGAGAGGAAGGTCCCCTGAAAAGGCTGATTGTAACTTGAAGGCCTAATGTAATCACACCCTGTGTTCCCCGGGGCTGAGCAGGGCTGGGCCTCAGGCAGGATGCGACTCATCCTTAATTTAAATTCCTCTCCATCTGCTCTGCTAGAGAATCTGGATTTGCTAAAAGTCTCCGCTCATTTGCTTCAGGCAGATGTTGTCTTGTGCCCAGTGATTCAGAGCATGGTCTCAGGGGATGAGTCTGCAGAGGGTGGGCTGTCCAGGAGGGCAGCCCTATAGTCCCCAGAGAGAATCCTCAGACCCCTGGGACATTGAGAGGGGTGGTTTCCCCTGGTCCCAGGGGTTTGCAGAGGCCACCAGGCACTAAGCAGTCACCATGCAGCAAAAAAGTACCTCAGGCCTGGTTCCCTTACTAGGAAGAAAAAGAATCGTGTCACAGGAGGCTGGATGGTCCCTTTAGGGAGGATCTTCCAGGAGAGAGGGATGGATAAAAAGAAGTTTCATGCCTTGCCAAAGCCTTTAAAACCCCCAGATCTGTTAGGAACTAGTGGAAGGTGAAGAGGGCTGGAACTAGAAATTGGCTTTGGGCATCTCTGGGTGTCCCCAGCTGAGCACAGCCACCAAAAGCCAATATGGCTTCTTGGAGGTCCATGGTGAGTGATGGCACCAGCAGGGAGGGAGGGAGGTGCTGATCGGGGAGGGGGTGGGAATGATGGAGAGGCCAAGGTAGTGGTGAGGAGGGGCTGGAGGGACTGACAAAACCCAGGCAAGGCAGCTCCCAGGGGCCGAGGCTCTGGAAAACAGATCTGGAAACATTATCCCACAAGATCTCCATTGACGACATTAAGCCCAGAAGCCCAGAGGGACCTATGGAAGAGAGGAGGCCAGAGCAGGGATCTGGGGGCTCAGCCGTTCCGGGGAAATCAAAACAACATGAGCCAAACAGCTCACAGAGAGATAAGGGATTAGACCAAGCTTGAAACCATGTAAGGATGAGGGAACCGCTCGCATTCCTGAGTTCCCCATAGAGAAGGGGCTTGTTCAGCTTCGGAATGAACTGTGAAAAGCTGAATTCTACTCTGGGGTCTCTGATGAAACATAAAAAGCAAATCAGAACAATTCTCCCACAGCCCGTCTGGGGGAAATGGCACGTGTGAACTCATCCTGTGTTATCCCAAGGCTGTCCACACAGCAGACCCCACATCCCTCATCGATTTGTGATTGCGCCCCAAAACACATAGTGGGGAGTTGTGAGTTCAGGGGATTCGGACTTCACCGATGAAATGAGTTCTCACTGGAATTCGAAAAGTAAACACGAACAAGGGGTATTTTTTATTCTCTTTTTCCCTTTAGTGGTAAAGCTCTTCCGTCATGGATTGGATTCCAATTGCTCTCTGGGAAGCTGCCATTCAGCCTTGAAAAGAAAAAAATTTTAAACTAAGCAGAGACAGCTTTAGGCAGCCAAGGGTGTCATGGAGGGGAGAGAAACCATCATCACTAAGGAAGCTGTGGGTGGATAAGGGGCAGGTCCCTTGGCACTGGGGGATGCTTGGGGTCAGAGATCAGGTCAAGGGCACTGATATTCAATGCTGAACGTATTTTATGCTGAACATTCAAAAAGTCACTTCCTGGAACACCACGGTTCACACCAAGATTTTCCATCCAGGGCATTATGAACAGAATCTGAGCTCCGCAGAAGAATTTCTGCAGTTTTTCCAACTGCGTTTTGGGTTAAGGAGTGAATTTGAATACCAGGCAGAGGGTAAGGCCTTTTGGGGTCTCTGAGCATCCTGAAATACCGAAAGACACTCACAGAAGCTCATTATCTGCCTTCTGTAGTACCAACTCATAATTCTGCAGTGTACTGAAAACGAGCAAGTATTCTCAGCTTTTGTGTTTGCAAGTGCCAAGCTTTAGCATCTGGGAGGATTTAGTGGCCTATGGTATTTCAGAAGCAGGGAAGTGGGGACGTTCTTCTCAATGGAGAGGTTGAGAAAGGACTAGACCAAATCTCTCAGCACTGTGGGGACAGGGCTGGATATTAGGGCACAAGTGGTGGAGGCCAGATGCTGCCCTGAGCCTTGAATTTTCTTAGCCACCTGTCTGATCCCGGAGCTCATAGGAGTCAGAGAGCCACCAGCTCTTTCCAAACTATTGTCTACGCCTAAAGGTCCATGGGGAATCCTTCTGGCTTTGTCATGGACAGCTGCTTCTGGAATGAAGCTCAGAGACCTCTTCTAATGACCTGTGATGGTTTTCTTTCTCCCCTCTTGTCCTGGGCTAGTACCCTTCCCACCAAGGGGTTAAGGAAGAGACGTAAGAAGGGACAGGTCCTACTCTTCCTTTGCCCTCTGACTAAACATCACCTGGGGGACTCAAAGTTGGTAAGTTTTGTTCTCCTTATAACATGCAAAAGTCATCTTTTGGAGTGTTAGAATAATTGAACAGGGCTCAGAGCCTATAGCTCAACCCGCTAAGGCGCCAGCCACATACACCTAAGGTGGCGGGTTCGAATCCCCAGCCCGGACCCGCCAAACAACAATGACGGCTGCAACCAAAAAATAGCCGGGCGTTGTGGCGGGCGCCTGTGGTCCCAGCTACTTGGGAGGCGGAG